>CAJNIZ010013324.1:2416-33680 GCA_905231905.1 Symbiodinium pilosum
TGCATAAGAGGGTCCAACATTATAGAATAATATCAACAGTATATAGAATAGAAAAGTACTAATGATAGTGGAACATATATTTGCACATATAGCAATAGTACAAGTAGCAAACAAGCCCTTTAACGCCAATAGCTTTCTGGCCTCTGTCGTTTGGAGGAAGAAGAAGCAGAATTTTTCATACTGGAACCGCGAAGCCCTGAGCCCTAAACCCTAANNAAACCGTAAACCCTGAAGCCTAAACCCTAAAGCCCCCAGAAGCTCAATATTCCCCTGCCAGGTAGAAAAAGATTCCTGCTGTAACCAGGCTACGTTGCCATTGTAGATGCCACTCACCACTGTTTCGTAGAAATACACCTCCTTAGCCCCTAAACCTTCAAAACTGTATCATCCCAGTCTAGATTTCACTTTGCATGTGATTCTCGAAGAAACTCTAAATCCTAATCCCCAAATGGTATTCCCAAAGCCCGGATCCTTAAACCCTCATCCCTAAGCCCTACCCCAGCTTCCCTGAGGTTTTGTTCCATGGAGGCATGGTTGAAGGCCGAGCCCAAGGCTATGAGCAGAGGGTTTTGCTCTACTTTGGATTTATGGCTTTCGGGTCCAGGGGGCTCAATATAGGACTTCTGTAGGGGTAATAATAGGACTAGGATAATATAGGGGAATGGAAAAGAAACATGGAAGCTACTGTTGAAGGATTATTAATTCGAAAGGAATACAAGCCGCGTATAGGGTATCGTAAGGTCATGTAGGGACATATGGGGACATGTAGGGCGCAGGGTTTAGGGATGTTACTCCTTGTAATGGAGACTCGAGTGGAAAGCAGCATGGAATTGGCAATGGAAACCGTGCCGGATCAGTGTTTGACAGGGTTTAGAATTTAGGTTTAGGGCTTAGTGTTTAGGATTACAAGCCTTATAGACGGATTGAGGGTTTGGGAATTCTACAGATGATGTAGGGGTTATATACGGGCTTTAAAGAAATATGGAGGTTGATAATCACCTCTGCCTAATATTAAAGCCCGTCGGAAAATGCTTCAACATCAGATGAGGATGTTTTGCAACATCAACTAGGGCTCCTTCTTAGACGCGTTTAACATCCTGCTAGCATCGGCTTAACATCACTAAAGGATCGAAATAAAATCTGTTCAAGTCAACGCTGAACCAGTTCAAATCTAATTCAAATCAACCGAGCATCCATGAAAAAACAATTAGCATCCAGTGTAAAATCGACGTAACCCCTAATTAAATATGTTGAAACCTTATTGAAATCCATTCCAGGCTCGTCAAAGTCAATGACAACGAAATCAAAACAATTCACAAACTACATCTACTCACTTTTTTGAAGTAGATTCAGTTAATGCCTGGCCAACTTGAATTGCAAAGCGAATGAACATCGTTTTAAACTCAACTTTAAGAACAACATAAACACCTGAATATAGAACATTGGAATCCTAAAAAATCGATTGAAATTCAAGTTCATACTTGCTTCGGATGAATTACGCCAGTTCAAGTCAGTCTAAAGTGAACTAACAGACAGTAAAACCTGTTTAATATCACTTCGAACCTAACTAAAATTCGATTAGCATCGATTAGCGATTCTCAAACTAGTTAAAGCCGAGTCAAATCTATTCAACAGCAATTTAGGACCTAATCAAAATCAGTTTAAACCTAATTAGAATCAGTTGTACATTACATTAGAATCGTCGATTTAAAGGCAACTTACACCGAGTTAAGATCAAATAAGACCGACTTTTCAAGTCATACACATTCCTCTATAAAACCAATGTAGAAACAAGAAAGGTTTAGGAGATCAAGAAGATCCCTAATCCTGGTCTGCGCATTCAGAGCTTGATCCGTCCCCCCATCTAGTGGGTGGTAGGTGTTCTTTTCTCCCAAAGCTGCCAGAACGGCGAGAACATTCAAACCTTCTCACGCCCCCTGCTAGTGTAGGTGGTTGTCATACTTCAATAGCTGTCATCATTTTGTGTCGTTGAAGTTCTTTGCGCTTCCCCCCCCATAGTGTGGGTGGTTTTCCGTCTCCCATAATTCTCAGCATCTCTTCACCGAAGTGTCACCCTGCGGCAACGAATTGTCCTTTTGGTGGGGGCAGCGCTGATATGAGCTATAGTCTAGACTCCTTAAAGGGGGCTATATAGGAGATTATATAGAAGATTGTATAGGGAACTACTCTAGGGGTTAAAATGGGGGATACCAGGAGTTTAGATTATAGCTCATATGGAATTGTCTGAAGCCTGTAGTGATTTCAGGATTGAGCTGTTGTTCAGGTTGGTCAAATGCTTCAACGCCCCCCCTGTGGTGTGGGTGGTTTCTGGTCGGGGACAAGCACCATCCGTGTGCCCGTTGGCATGTTTGAGATCTGCAACATTACAAACAATGACAATTGCATGGTTAGTGACACGGACATCCACCATCCTTGTGACTGCTGTCACTGTCGACATCTGCAACGGAACCAAAGGATTAGAATTGCATGGATCCTGACCCGGACACCCACCATCCTTGTGATTGTTGGCAGGTCTGAGATCTGGAACCTCAAAAAATGATAGCAGATGCGCGGATCGTGACGAGGACACTCACCATCTTGGTGAGGGTGGGCATTTGAGATCTGCAACATCAAAAAACGATGACAGTTCCGAGGATCGCGACCAGGACGTCCTCCATCATTGTGACTCTTGGGATTTTGAGACTTGCGACATGTGAGCTGGACGCCCACCATCTCTGTGACCGTTCGCACCTTTGAGAGGCTTCAAGTGCGGGTGAGGAGACCATAACATGCGGGCAGGGGGGGGGGGTGGTAGGGCCCGGGGGATGAGGATCATTTTCAGTGATTATGGGGTTCCTAAACAGGAAGCCCTCAACGGTGTGGGATCCTAAGCCCCAACTTGTTGGAAGGTGTGCCAGATGTGCGGATCATGTGACGCACGGTGTGATCACCCGGGAGATGGCACATTGTGCCTTGAGCAAGCAGACCAGTTTGGGTGTGGAGCTTGGGGTTCAGCGATAAAGGTCTACATTCATCTTGAATCGGGTGGACAGAACACTGTTTGAGGAATGTGGGTAATTCTCTTCTGAAGGCTGAAGGAATTGGTTCAGGAATTTGGTGTCTGATGCCTTCGGTTGCTGGGGATTGTGGTCCCGGGTTTCACCAGTCTGCACACAGGGTTCGTGAGAAACAGCGCTTCTGGCTTCGAGCTCCGCGTGCGACACCCAGGTTTCAGGTGCAGTTGTGTAGGATTGAACTGAGGATCAACGTTGTTGCCTTAAGTCGTTGGTCGCATGTTGGCATGAGGAGCCCAAAGTAGAATTTGAGGCATCGATTCGCGATGAAAGGTGTGATTCTGACAAAATGTAGAATGTAGACCAAGACAAACCTTTGAGGGTGCAGGCTGGTTTTCTCATGTTGGTTCAAAAGCTTCGCTGCTGAGCGGCAGAAACCTGATTCCAAACCTTGAGCTACGCCGGGGGGGATATGAACCCTTTGAGTGGCGATATCATCTTGGCGCTTAAGCAGGTATGATAGCAATAGCATTACCAATAAGAATAGGTATGATACCTAAAACAAGAATGACAGTAGTAGAAAAAATAATCATTTGGCCTACGACCACGCGGGAAGACTCAATCCCTAGCCGGTCAGACATATTCTGACCCTCGCAACTTAGAATGAATGGGAGCATCCATGATTACAGGAAGGGACGTTCTTTTACAAGAAATGTACATGCGTTGAAATATCTTCGCCATGGGTGCCAAATCTGATCCCAAACACCTAGACCACCACCTATCGCTTGTTGGACAAGATTCTATCACCTGCGGATGGAAACCCAGAAGCATGACCCGTCGCTGCTAAGGTACGACACCTCCAAGTTCTGCGGCGGCCTGTGGAACGAGCAGGAGTTGCCCTAGCCCAACTTAAATTAAGGGATTATCCCCCTATAATGGAGAATCAAATGGAAAAGAAAATGGAAAATGAAATGGAAACTGGGAAATATAGGGATTTAAGGAGCATTTTATTTCGCAATAGTATGGTACCCAATATAGAGTAAGAATATAGAAACCTTTTGGGGCTCTAGGGTTGTATCAGGGTTATATTGGGGTTCTATGGGGAATAATGGAAAAGAAAATGCAAACTACTATAATTAGTGGGTTATACTGGGGTTCTATGGGGAATAATGGAGAAGAAAATGGAAACTATTATAATGGGTTATGTAGGGTAATATTGGGGTTACTCAAATGGTCTGAGATTGGCGTTTTTGGGTTCAGGGAGCTGGTCGCCGTGCTGGGGCCCAAGGCCAAGGAAAATAATGAAACTGTCTTGAAAACCTCGTCCCTGGGATGCCGGGGGCCAAGGTGCAGGGTTAAGAGTTTGCGAAAAGGGAACATTTGAGGATAGCGCTACTTTGTGTTGTCTGTGTACTGGGCTGCTCAGTTCTGGTGCCAATAGAGTCAAGGTGAGTCAGCAGAAGGGCTCCAGCTAACCAGCTTCTGCCCAAATTTCAACAGCTGACATTTGAGAATTCCAGTAACGAGCCTGATGGTTTGAGTTGCTGTTCTCATGCTTGTCCGCGTGTGACGCCATTTTTGCTTTTCTCCACATCTCTAACAAATATTTGAGCAAAGTCCCAAATATGTGTTCGGAGGTTGCCGAAAGATTCTCCATGCACCTACGTGAATCATCGTAGTTCAATGAATCAGAGCAACTCTAAAAACAAAACAGCTTACAAGATATTAGTGGTAAGTGTGAATCACAAATATGACAACAATATCCACATCAATGCTTCTGGCTCATTCTTGCTACTGCAGAGCGCAGATACAAGTCCTCTTGTTCTTTTAGACTTGCTATGTCATGTCTCGTTTGCCCTGCAATGTTAGGATCCTGTTTACAAGGACTGCCGAGACCAGGACCATGACTTTGCGCCCTTCCGGAAGCACCAAATACTGATTACAGCAGGCATTGAGAAGGCGAAGTCCCATTGTCTCATGTTTCTGTCAAGCCCCTTCAACCTTAAATCCTCAAGTCTAATGGGCTTGCGCCCTTGTGCGCCAGCGCAGCATTTTGTGGGCTTGCCAACAAATGTAGGTGGAAGTAAACTGCATAGGGCCAAATAACTTGAAGTACTTTGCTGTGGCAACTCTGGAAATAGCGGCGATTGTTGGTTTTTCGTGCCTTTTGGAAGCCAGCTCGGCCTTTTGGAGCCCATTTTGGCCTTTTCGAAGCCAGCCTTTTGGAGGCCATCTTCAGCTTTTGGAACCCATTTTTGCCTTTTGGAAGCAGTTTTTCACTCTTGGATGCAATTTTTTGGGTACATTTTCACCGTTTGGAAGCCACTTTGGAGGCTCAAATTGGGTCTGGAGCCGTTTTGAGCCTTTTGAAGCCAAATTGGGCTTTCTGGTCTTGACAATCTCCAAACAGCGAACGCGTCCGTTTCAAATTCGAAACATGCATCCAGATAAAATTTGCGTTCGGTACTTGGATGCTTGGGCAGGCCCCTTAAGAGCGGGAGTTGTCTTGAGCGCCGAGCTCCGCTGACGAACCCTACACCCTAAATCTGACCCGATACAGTTCTCACCTTCACACCCCTTACCCCCGTTTGGGGATGATGAGCAGGCTAAACCCCAAGCCCTTTAAACGTAGGGTCCTATGAGCATGCTTTGGGAGGGATTGTCCACAGCTAGCCTCCCCAAACCGTCTGACCAAGGCATAGTCTTTCGGAACCCACACAGCTTAGGGTTTAGGTACAATTCGAAAGCTGCGCTCCCTGAAGCCAGACCCCGAAATTCTGAGCTCCCGTTCCCAAAGGAGAGTGGGGCCCTTTTGCTTATGGGCTACCATGGTATTTCTGGCTGGGTTTGGCCCTGAAACAATCATTCAGCCAGCAGGAGCGCGTTAAGACGCTGGAGTCGCTTGGCCTGCTCGATACACCGCAGGACAGCGCCTCCAACAAGTGAGCTATAGTCTAAACTCCTTCAAGGGGGGTTACATAGGGGATTATTTTGGGGAGTATTTTCGGGGTTATTAAGGGGGATACTAGGAGTTTAGACCATAGCTCAAGTGAACGGATAAGAAGGGGATCAGGGCTTAGGCTTTGGGGTCCAGCTTGTATGGGATTTTCTCACAATAGTGGATTATTCTCAGGTGCCTGTGAGGGGCTGATGGGAATCTGTAGGGTTTAGGGATTCGGGTTTAGTGTTTTGCAAGATGGAGATATATGGGGTTGTAAGAGAATGTAGGAGCCTGTCTTCAGGATATTGTAGGAATTGATTTTGAGAACATGCTTTACAACTAGGTTAACTGAGAAAGTCAGGAAAAGACCGCGGAAATGATTGCATTGCATAGGTACAAGTGGAAATGATGACTAGAACCGTGATATGTGGTAGTTGGTCAAAATTCCGGCTCCTAGAGTGGCCATTATGAACAATACGTTCCCCATATTTCCGCTTGTGACCTACAGGATTCTTAAGTAATTTCCCAGTAAGGACTTAAGAACCACCCCCATGTGTCTCCGTGATGCATCATCGTGCTGCTGAAGTAGAAAGCTAGAGGGTTGAACCAACGAACCTAAACCCCACACCCTACACCCTAAACCCAACGTGTCAGGGCTTCCGGACTGTTAGTTCCATGAACTTAGTTATCCTTACTTGGAGGGCCAGCGGACGCATTAGGCGGGTTAATCATCATTAGGGATAACCGGCGTTACTATATGCGTTGCAAAGTTAAGTACTTTTACTAAGTTCCCCTGACCCCTCAAGTATTGGCATCTAGCTTGTCACTACAATCACTAGAAGTCGTCATTAGGAGGCCGAGAAGGTTGGATACTTGATTTGTCATGTGGGATATTCTCCAAGAAGGTTTAGGGCTTAGGGTTTAGGGTTTAACAGGGTTTAGGGTTCTAGGTCATATGATCTTCAAGGGGGCCTCCATTATCTCCTGCTAGAAATCCCTACATGCTAGTTTCAATGAACCGTGGGCCCTCAATATAGACTCCAAATAATAGAGTCTTCGATAACGGGCCCCAAACAGGAACCTCTAAGTTTGGGAAACCCTTTTTAGGAATTAGGGTTTGGGGTTTAGGTATTTGCTATCAACCATTACTACATTCTGATACCAGTTGCAATATTATTTTCCAATTTCTTTTCCAGCTGCCAACTTCTTTCCATTTGATTTTCCATCGTTGGGCGTGATGTCCCTAAACTCCAAACCTTATACATCCCTATTAAGCCCTTTATAAGCCCTATATGACGCGCAGTTATTTATCGGTCATAGCAGTTATATAGAGGATGGACATTGGATTTGCGTGGAAGGATTGTTGATTGGAAAGTTGCCAAAAAACGATAACGTCTAAATATACCCCGAAACTCGATTTTCCAATGACCAGCAGCCCAGACAAGTAAAACCCTAAACCCGTATCACCCGTATATAAATGCTTAGTATAGCATATGGCCCATCCCCGGACAACCCCTCGATACAAGCCCAGGCTGCAATTGTCTCATGAGGTATCCGCCCTCAAGTCAAGATGGGATCCTGCAAAGTTCCCCAACGACCACTGTAGAAGTGTATGTCACCCAAAGGGTCCAAGTACCCAATAATTATGTACTTGGGTTTTGGGCAATAGTAATTTTAGTACAGGTTTGGGTAAGTATATGATCATTAGGTACTTGGACCCTTAGGGTATGTCAATGGAATTACCGATGTTACAGTCTTCTCTTCCTCGGTTTCACCTACGGCCCGGTCCTTTCAAATGGACAGCTTAATGGGGTTCCATGTCAATTTGAGGGAGGGTAGCAACGTGTATGACCTGATATCGGGTCACGATCCCCGCGCTTATGACAACCCGTCAATCTACAAGTATCCCCAACAACCCTGCAGCAAGAATTTCAAGATTGACTTACTGGTTCTTAGTAGGTAATATAATCCTCATATACTATATTCCGTTATATTCCCATATTCCCTCCTAAGAAGCAGTAAGACCAAAGTGCTGGATGAGCCCCAAAGCCCTCAACGCCACTCGGACCACCGAGCCACGGTTGGGCCACGGCTGGGCTAATGTAGACCCCGAAGCAATAAACACCCATTTTTTACGCGCCTTAACATCCCTATGTTAATGCCTATTCAGGGGGGGGGGTTATTAATCAGGTGTCTCGGTTAGGGTAACACTCGTAACAGCAAGACTTAAAGCATCAACGGTGAAGCGTTACCAGATCCCTAATGTAATCCCTATGATGTTTTGCCTAAGCACTGTGCCCTTGCCCCGAAGGAAGAGTTTTTCGACTCCGTCACAAGGACATGTGCATGGCACAGGTGTTTGACAAAAGTACAGGTCTCTTTTCAGAGTCGTTGCTGGTAGTAGATCCTTATCATGACTCTTCATTTCGGGATTTTCAATGCGTCGTAGGGAGTGATGACAGAACAACGATATTCCCCGAGCCATACTTCTGGAAGTCTAGTCACTGTATGCTTGCCCTATAAAATTCAAACACAAGCTCTGGAGAGCTCACACAGGCCATGGGGCAGGAGAGCGCTTTGTTCAGCTACGTACGTGACAGTCACATCGGTTGGAGCATGTTGGAACTCGCATTCCCGGAGTAAGGTGATGATATAGGGATAGTGGAAAACAAATTGGAAACTACGGACACATGATAGGGTACATATTGGGGGTTATTCAGGGATAACGGAAAAGATAATGGAAACTACTATCCTCAGCAAGTTCATGACCAAGTGCATATACGACCTCGACGCGGGCAACTTCTACAGGTCCAATGGGCGGACGTTGCTATGGCGCAGGACGAGATCACAAGAAGCAGATCTACCGCCACGGAGGTTGAGCAGCCAAAAGACCATTATTCTACATACTTTTGGGGTTAAGGTAATTATATAACCCCAATAGTAGTTTCCATGTTCTTGTCTGTTGTCCCTATAAAGCCCCAATGTATTTCTTACCGACCGCCTGCTCATCGCAAGGGTCTTCGGCCGCCTGTTTTGGAGGCCGAGGCAAACACAGCGCAGGTACCACGGTCCTGGTCGGATGTAAACACACACAACAACGACATCATTCTCCGTTTTGGGAGTTAAGATGGCGTGGCAAGATGGGGGTACTAAACCATCCTAATATTTTTGGCCTGGTTAAGCTTTTTTTTCTTGTGAAGTAGCTGGCAGGGGTTCTTGAACTTGCAGTGGCCTAGTGTTTTAGGGTGCGGGGGCAGCTGGTTTAGGGAATGAGGTTGATAGGGCTTAGAGGGTGAAGTTTGCTGGTCATTGGGTTTCTGTTGGCAGGGCTTTCAAGGACCCAAGGGTCTCAGATCCTTTTACCTTAAACCCACAACCCGTATGAGTAGAATTTATTTGGGGATACTATGGTACCCATTATAGAGTAAGATTCTATCTTCCTTTTGGGGTATAGTATTTTATATAAGGATTATTATCAAACTAGGTTGAACCACCCAAAAAAAAGCTACTCGTATGACTTCTGCGGAGGAGCTCACAAGTTCCGCAGACTTTGTTGGGTGTTACTACCTGTGGTTCTGGGCTGGCTAGTGAGGCATGGGACCCTAAACTTACTCCTAGTATCCCCCTTAATAAGCCCTAGGATAGGGTTTAGGGTTGGGGGTTTGGGGTTGAAGGTTTAGAGTAAGGTATGGGACCCTAAACCCTAAACCTCCCCTCGACACACTCTTGCAATGTAAGCCTGATTCGGTATACACGCTTGTTGATTCAACTGATTGGCTGCTAAGGGACTTAAACTAAGTTACTATGATAGGGAAACCCCAGCATGTACTATATACCCATACTATGGTAACTTAACTGATTAAGTTCCTTAACAGCAACCTAGTCAAGGGCGGCCCCAGAACTAGAACCTGAGCTGCCTCCTGTTGCAAAGGCAGGGCACTTTCTTGGCGGCAACAGGTCACCTCATTTGCGTGGTATATTGTCCAAGCCAGTGACCCAGAAAAGATGTTTCCTCATCTCCAGCTTGGGCTGTCAAACCCAATCCGGGACTAACGCCTGCGTGAGGACGCTGATGAAGCTGTTCGATACCCAATGCTCTCACCTAGCCCGGGGCTCAGTCGCATATCCAAGCATCCTGGCTGAAGCGCGTGACGGATTTTTGCTGAACAACGAGGTACATTTTGAGCAATCTGAAGATTCCGTACACTTTGCGTAGTCTGAGAAGGAGTAGGCTTGAATTGATCAGCAGGGGCTGTTTCGTGCAAGAACCCGAACTATTGACATAGTTGCTGGCTGTTAGTAGGAACCCTGGAAATCCCATATGGGCCATAGTCCGAATCAACTCTTCAAAGGGGCTTATACAGGGGATTATGCAGGGGAGTATTATAGGGCATATGAGGGGGGATACTCGGAGTCTAGATTACGGCTCATACACCCGTTTCTGTTTAATGTTCCGTTTGCTTTTCCATTTGATTCTCCACTACGCCTTTAATAACCTAAACTGCTATACAATCCTCTGTATACTTATGCCTGGTACGCCAGCAGTACCTTTTTTCCCTCCTATGCTGGGATCTCCTTATTACAGTTGAACTTGAGAAAAAAGGGTACCCTTGGAATTCAGGGGTTCCTGAGGAACCTAGTATATAGGCCTTAAACCCTATACCTAAACCTTAGCATGACTACCCTTCTATTGGCTACGGTAGGTAAACGGAGATCAGAGTTGAGGACTGAAGGAGCCATCCATGACGACGGCGGTTAAGGTTTGGGGTTGAGGGTTTAGTAGGGTTTGCTGTTTAGGGTTTAAAGAGGACTGGGAGCACATAGGGTAAGGCATGGAACAGAAAATGCAGAGTACTGTATTGTTTGGGATGTAGGTTCTAGGGTGTAGGCTTGAGGGATTTAGTAAGCAAGTTAACAGGGGTTCCTGCATCATTGAGGTTTTACGTAGTCTCCCTAACACTTCCAGTCGAGTGCAACCGAGATATCGCATGAAGGTCCTGTGGCGGCTTAGGGTTTAGCTTTAGGGATTATGGTTTAGGGTTTAGGGTTTAGGGGGGTTCTGGAGGACTCAATTCTGTAGACTGTCCTCGGTTCTCCAGGCGGCTGAAGGTGTGCCATGATCCGGACAATTCAAATGCCTTCAAACCTGAAATCATTCCAAGCGGACAGCGTCAAGGCGGCGCCAACAATGGCAATCAGCCATGGCATGACTAGTCATGAACAACATCGGTTGTAATTGCACAGTTGGTGCCAGCAAGGCTGATCTGAAAGAGGTTCTCCGCTGAGTTGTAGGGCCGCTGCTGATTTCTGAGCATCCTAAACCCTAACCCTAAACCTAAACCCTATATAACGCCATCAAAGTAGTTTCCATTTTCTTTTCCATTATCCCTATATATAACCCCAATATATACAGTAACCCTATGGGGTTTACCCGAAGCCGTTTTGATGAAAGGCTTTCAGATCATTGCATGTTGATAGTGGCTCAGGCTGCCTAAACGCTATCATTTGTAACCTTAGGGTCTAGGGTTTAGGGTCTCGGGTTTAGGGTTTAGGGTTTAGGGTTTGTATCCTTGGAGCTATATGGGGGTTTCCCAAAATTAGGGGTACCCTTTTGGGAGTTCCCAGTAATAAGGACTATAGTATTTGGGGGTCTATATTGGGGTCCCCTTATTTGGGAAAACTACCATATAACCCCAATATATACCCCATTATAATATAGCAGTTTCCATTTTCTTTTCCATTGTCCCTATATAACCCCAATATAACCCGAGGGTTTTGAGGTATGTGGATCTCTATGGCGCAACCACCATTTTGAGAGGTAAGCCCTAGGCCCTGCCTGCGGCACCCTAAACCCTAAACCCAAACCCCCTTCATTACCTTTTAAGGCATTCATGGCTGAGACCCGGGTGAGTAGTACTGGAAGTTGGGATAGTCTAGTGAATACAGTGGAGTCAGATTATGTTCTCTTTTTTGCTGGAGTAAATTCTATTAAGTGGTTCAACCACCAGAAAAGCACAGCTCAGGTGCTGATTGACCCTTCCCGCTGCTGGTTCAAAAGCTGGCAGGGGAGGCCAGCCTTTGCAAGTTTCGTGCTTTCACATGTACTTTTGTCTAAACTCCTTGAACCGGGTTATATAGGGGACTATATAGGGGACTACAAAAGGGGTTATTAAGGGGGATACTAGGAGTTTAGACTATGGTTGACATAATTACCAATATTCTGGACCTGGGTTTTTTCAAAGACTGTAGTCTAGGGCACCTCAAACGGATCTCAAAATGATACGCCCCTACATTATGTAGGAAGGCCGAAAGGGGTCGTTTTTGACTTCCCCTAACATTCTTGTCGGCCTCAGAATTGTGGAGTTGAGCAGGGCTTCGGGCCAGTGATTGCAGAGCTTCGAGCGAAGAAGAAGAATTTTTTTGGTTTACCATCTGGAAGTTTTCCACAATAGGGGGACCCAATATAGACACCCAAATAATGTAATCCTTATTATGGAGACTCCCAAGAAGATACCCCTAATTTTGGGAAACCTTCATCTATTGTTCCGCAACTTTACCTTCGACTCTGGGTCGTACAACTGGGCGTAGACCTTTTGCGATCTGCCTTCGAGACAGCTGTAGGGGTGCAAAGGGTTGGAAGGATTTTATACCGTGCTTGCCTTGGGGTTACCAGGGAATGATGACAGTTGACTAGGCTCCTGTAGTCAGCATCATTCATCTTTACAAACAGAAACCCCTAAACTCCTAAACTCCTAAACCCCAAAACACCTAAACCCTATGCCTCCCCCACCCCAAGCACATTCACCTTCCTAACAAGGCCCAACGGTCCTTTGGGGTGGCAGGCTCCTAAAAGGGGGCAGAAATATGGGGCTTCCCCACAAATTAGGGCAAGTAAGGGTACCTTGATGGGGATCCCAACAATAGGCTTATAGTACTTTGGGTGTCCACAGTGGGGTCCCACTATTTAGGAAAATGACTAGATATACAAGGTTTTCAGGAAGCCGCATGACAACAAAGGAACTCTTGAGTTCTTTCGTCTGGGAGCCTTGCATTTTTGATTTTTTGGGCAGTTGTAACGGAAGAGCTGAATGGCGGTCTTCAAAAGTCGTAAGGCGCAGCTTCCTCTTGTAGTAGCTCGTTTGGTCTGCTTGCGCCAAGTCGTATTTCTGCCTCCTCGCTTCACGTTTTGACTAGCTCCTGCAGAAGTACGCATTGAAGCTCTACAGCTTTTGGGTTTGAGGCCTCAAGTTGTTGAATGTCTTGCTGAAGCACCGCCACTCATCCCATCGGGAAACGCTAAAGCCGACCCCGACCCCTAAACCGCTCCCCCCAACGCTACATATGACATATGTGTATATATATATATGTTATATAGTATGTAAATATACCTATCTATCTGGAACACAGATACGGAAGCAATCTGCTGGAGGTGGTGCGAGTTTGAGACAGACACTGACCATGGAAAGAACGTGGAGTGCCCGCGTGAAGCTTCGCTCCCCAATATAGTCTGAAGTAAGACATAATCTAAACTCCATAAAGGGGGTTATATAGGGGATCCTATAGGGGGATACTAGGAGGTTAGACTACGGCTCAAGTGATTTCTTGCAAAACCAATTACCCCATAATATTGTATAATGGTATTACATTGGGAATATTTCCTGTTAGGGGTGTGCTTTGGGGGTACATAAGAGCATTGATTCTAAGACGGGTCAGGTCTTTGAATGAGGAGTCCCATATTCACTATGCAAGCATAGTAACCTTGACTTCTTTCATCTTATGTGGGTGATTTCGGACTACCCAGCTTCTGCTAAATCAAGATCAGTTCTCACTTCCAAATAAAAGACCGTACAGCCCTGAGAAGAAGTCACATAACCCACTCGAACCTCCGACACTCAAATGCCCCCACCTCAGAAGGCGCAAACGCTAATCAAATGAGGAAAACAAAGACCAATGCATGAACTCTATAGGTGAAAACACCATGGCCCCCCATGCCCTGAGCGTTCCTGAGGAAGAGGGATGGTGCAACTACATCCTGGTCCCTACTCATGTGGCTGGGCCAGGAGGTTGATTAGGTCTACAGGAAATGCAGGAATATCATAAGTTTTAAAGGGGTGGTAACTTGGGCATGAGCCGTGATCTGAATCCTGCACCATACAGCCAGACTGTGAAGGGAATCGCTTTTCCACAATTATCGTCGACCTTCGGGAGGCTTAGGCTTCGACTTCAAGGCAAGGAGCATTAAAAAAAAAAGAAAGGTCTTGGCTCCAGCTGTTTTGGGTAGGTGCCCAAATTCTTCGCGCATTGGAATCCTTTGCACGAAGTTGGCGCAAGCAAGGGCATGATAAAAGCCACCATTATGAGTTTCGGCTTCCAGGGGCGTGTTTTCTCGTTGCGTTGACGTTTCCCGTCCATCGGGAGGATTTTCAGGAAATCTTATACAGTTAAGACAGCGCACGCGCTCGTTAGTGCTGCGTATCCTTGAAAACACTGGCGATACGAATGCCCTCATGTTTGCCCGTCGCGGAAAGACTTTGACGCCCTTGCCAAACTCCACGAAATCCTCGCAAATTACTGTAGGGAGCTGCTTGAAAAGCATGACCCCGTACTGACCCTCGATAGATCACTACGTATCACTACTTATTCTTGCTAGGGGACAGGCGATTCCAGTGGGTTGAGCCGACTACCTGGTATGGTCTTAGGTCCGCAAACTATACCTCAAATATGGATCCCTATAGTATATGGAGTCCTTTCAAAAAGGTCGATAAGTTCTCCATGTCAGTCCCTCGAACCCATGCCACGAGTGCCAATTTAGTAATATTGTAAAATAGGAGTTGTATAGTCTAGTCCTTTATTTGATTGTACCATATCATATCTTCCTTTCGGGTTTAGTCTTTTAGAGGAGGATTATAATCATAATCTTGCTTAGCTCAATCACCAAAAACGACCCTCACATCGCCAACAAAAGTTGAGGCGGAGCTCCTCATCATTGAGGATGCCCAGAAGGATGCGCGTCTGGCGCTGTTCCTCGCCAGACGGTTCAGCAAGTAGGCCCTCTTCTACAGAATCATAGTCTTGGGCGCTTTTGGGCTTCTGAAGCCCTAAACCCTAAACCCTGGGGGGGAGGGGGGGAGTTGGGTACAAAAAGCGTTCACAGCTTGCTTTACGTGCGCGCCTACCCTCTTAAGGGATACGCGGCACCACTATAGGGGTTATTAAGGGGATACTCGGAGTTTAGACTCGAGCTCATATGGCTTTAAGCTGGCTTTCGAATCTCCTTCTGGGGTCCTTTAATGCCCCCAGGCCTTGAGTGAACTTCTGGGAGAGTTGGGGTTTGGGGCGTTCTAAGAATATGTGTTCTGTTGTTGTTTTGTTGCTGTTATTTGCCTGCCAGAGACGTGCGAATAGTTGCAACTTGGGTTTTGCAGGAGGATTTACTATGAAGCCCCATTTTTGAGAAACGCACGAGCAATCTGACATGAAATGCGCATTTGCAGTTTCTGTACATGAGGCAAGACTAGCATCGCAACAAAAGTGTTAAGACGCCATTTCCCAAGCAATCCTGACGAGTTATGGCACAGAAGGAACCTCATCTTATCGCATTGCAGGCCCTGAAACAATTGAACCCAATATTTTTAAAGCCCTCCGGCATGGCGTGATACGTGTTGGTTACATGTCTGGTTGCAAGGGTTTGGGTTTCGAGTTTTGTGTCCATGTGAGGCTGCCAATGTGAAGGTCACGGCTTCTGAGGTTCTCCTGATCGTGATGATTGCTTGTCGTCTTCTCCTTGTTTTTGCTCTTGTCATTGTTATTTTATTCTTGCAAGCGCCAGAACCCGCTTTATCACAACAAACGCAAGGTTCAGCAATGTGACGATTGCAGTTGGCGGTGGGATTAATGTCCGTTTCCCATTCGGGCAGCCCGAAAATTGTTGGATGTTACGCGCAGCATTGACGTGAGCAGGAAGTGGTGAAATCGGACCAGCCCAGGGCAACAGGATTTCTAGGTTCCCAAGGCAACCGGGCTCCCAGATTTTGGCATGCCCTTTGTGTTCAGGAACCCCTTCGTGGTGGGACCACCCCACTTCCGCTTCTACGCGGGTGCTCCGCTCGTTGGATCGAGGGGCGAGCGTTGCCTAGCGTGCAGCCATGGAAACTGACACCGTTTTGCCAGACTGGTAGTTGTATTAGGACGGCTACTACAAAAAGGTTTCTTTACTACAAGCATCATCACGATTATTCCTATCATCTTGCCACCACCGCCGCCGCCACAGACCCCACCACGGCCGCCGCCGCTGCCACCGCTGCCAGCAGCAGCACGCCGTCGTCCACCACCACCACCGCCGCTGCTGAGCACGCCGCTGCCCCCATCCTCCACCTCCACCTCCCCACCTTGTCCTAGCAGTTTTCTTTTCTGCCAGGCTCCATCATGCCCATGGAACTTTACCTGAAATCTAAGTCGTGAGGCCTGTGCTCCAAGGTTATGGGACCTTGTGCGTAGCAGACTTTGTCCCACGCAGCTTCAATGCTGAGCAATATGCGACCTGTATGGAGTGAGCTTTTTGGTTTCGGGTTTCTCCCTTTGGCCCGCATCGTTGGTTCTGAGGATAGATGGGTAGGCTTAGGTCATGCTTGCGGCTTTGAGTGCAATTCCTTTACCTTCAACATCGGCCCATGTCAAACCAGAGCTGCTTGTGTAAGACTTGCCTCAATGAATGACCTTAGAGCTCTTTTGTTCGGGAAGCCAGTCCCTAAGCCCTGATGCCGGGAGCCTCGTAGCCTGCCTTCAATACAGGGATTTATAGGGACCCCACACAAAGAAACCCAAGAATATTTGGGTATATTTTGGGGTTGGATGTAGGGAATAGTGGAAAATTCATGAACACTACTACAGGACATTATCGTGTCGAGCATGTTGGGATTTTTATACTTAGGGGGTAGCGGGGAATAAAGGAATACATTTTAGAGAAATATGTTCCCTTATTCTCGACTACTCAAGAGTAAGTACTATCTTGGGCTTTCCTGTCGTGGGGTTCCCATCAAAGTCCCTAGTAGCAGTGATTCTGCGAATCGTTGCGGGGGATTGCCACAAACTAGGTGGCACCAACAAACCCTAAACCATCCTAAACCCTAAACTGGGGGTAGCCATTGACTTCCCTGGTACGGGAGCTATTCATGCATCATTTTGGGATCCTGAAGCTACTAACTCAACCCTAAAACTAAGCCCTGAACTCCCCTGAACCCGCAACAAGTTTCGAGGCCATGCTCTGCAACTTTGCACACATCGTTGTGGAGGCCTTTGAGCTATAATCTAAACTCCTTAAAGGGGCTTATATAGGGGATTGTATATGGGACTACTATAGGGGTTATTAAGGAGGATGCTAGGAGTTTAGGCTACAGTTCTTGGTGAGGGCTTAGGAGTTGATGAGACTTGAGGTTCGGTCAGGGATTTGTAGGACAGGGATGTATGGTGACATTTTTGTTGTAAGTAGGAAGTATTACTGGAGAATCAAACGGAACAGAAAGCGGAAATTGAAATGGAAAGTAGGTTTTATCAAGGTCATATGGGAGTTTAAGGAGCTTAAGGTAACTTACCATAATAAGGAAATGTCATTCACTGCACGTCCGTACTACGGCAATTTAGTTTAAGCTCTTGAATCGTAACCCAGTTTAGGCTGTCCTGAGCTAAACTGTAGCTCCTGAACTTCTAGAATACCTGGAGAGGTCTAGAAGTTTATTTAGGGGCTATAAAGGGATTCTTGGGGTTCCTTTAGTGGTCGTGTAGGGATGAGTCCGGGAAAAGTGGTCTAGGTCCTGGGCTGTCTGGAGAGTAGCCATTTGCTAGCTATCCAATTCTTGCCGCCCTTGTGGGTTACGCTGCGTACTCTTCTGAAGAGCAAAGGCCTGGATTTCCGAAGTGGCACTTAACAGGATTCTGTTGGCGAGTACCGCAGTTCTTCTCCCTGCTTGTCGTTCTGATTCTTGGTGCCGAATGATTCCTCTAGGCCGCATCTACCCCATTCTCTTCTTGCAAACTACATACAGGACCATTCGACCCCCCAAACTCTAAACCATGAGCCCCCCATCGCTGCAGGAACTGGAGCGCAATAAACCTCTTCACGCAGAAGTTGCCGAGTCTGCCATGAACTATGTGGAGAGGCGCGCATGTCGTAGGTTTGATTTCTGGCGGGACTGGCTTTGCGCTTCTTGGCTACTGCCCCCCCCTACTAAAACCTGTCCTATGCGTATCTGAAGCTTCTAATGTTTACCCCCATTGAAGACTGTTTTGTGAGTAGGGGCAGTGCCAGGGGACTAGTGGGGTACGACTACTACTACTACTACTACTACGACGGCTACTGCTACTGCTACTGCTACTGCTACTGCTACTGCTACGACTACTAGTTGGAGAGTCTAGGATCAAAGAGTCTCTGAAGATAGTGAAGTGAGGTGCTTGTGACAGGACGCCTTATCTCTTTCAGGCATGGAAGGTTGAACCTCTTCGAACCCTTTGGAACCACGACTCAAACTCTTGGCGCCTGATTCCTTCAGATGATACATATATATATATATGTAGAGTAATATATAGTAACACAAAATACAGGAATATACAAGGATATATGGGAATTTACACATATCATCATATGGGAACATATACAAGTCTAGGAGTAGACATGTGTATTCCCTAAACCCTAAACCCTAAACCTTGGACTTCAGCTCTGAGCCTTTCTCACTCTTCCTCCTCTTCCTCCTCTTCCTCCCCCCTCCCCTCTAGGGCTCAAAGTTTAGGGCTTGGTGTTTAAGGGAGAGTGAGGGGGGAAGATCCCTATAACAATCCCTATAGAATCCTCACATGTACCCCCATAATGGTACCTATATTCACTCCCCCACTCCCCCTTGAGCACCAGTAGGCCACTCCTGCCCCCGAAGCTGCTCCTCTTTCTCTTCCCATGTTATTCCCCCAAAGTTGCTGTTGTTTTCCAAGACCAAACCACCTAGCTATAGCCCTTCAACCTTTGCAATGGCAACAGTCAGAACACTGACTGTTTTTTTTGAGGACGAAACTTGGCTTCTAGTCCACTTCTTGTGATCCTTACAAAGCCCTGTCAAGATGAACGTGCCCCTGCCTTTGCATAGTTATCTGTCAGATGAGCAGAGGAGTCGGCACCTGGACATCTCCCTGACTGCCTCAAAGGAAGGCATTCTCATGTTGGACCTGCGAGCAGCTCTGCTTGGTTTGGTGCTTCCTGTATTTTGAGTTTGTTGCTTATTGCTATTAGCCGCCTCCTGCTCCTCCTTCTACTATGCTGACTTTTACCTTTTACCATGCCAATGCTGCAACTCTTGTCCTCCTCCTGCTCCTCCGCCTCCTCCCTTTGCCGTTGCTGCCGCTCCTGCATACCGCTCCTGCTACTTGTATATTAGTGCTGCGACGGATACTCTATTGGCTTAAGCAGCAGCAGCATCAGCACCAGCACTAACAGCGACAAGAGCAGCAAGAGCAACGCCAATATCAAAAACATCAACAGCAACAGTAATACCGACAGCAGTAACGACAGCCAGCAGCAGTAGCAGCAGCAGAGCAGCGGCAGCAGCAGCAGCAGCAGCAGCAGCACCAACAGCATCAAATAGCATCAAATAGCATCTAACAGCATCTAACAGCAACAACAACGACAAGCACGACGACGGCGGCGGCCGCGGCGGCGAGGACCACTAGGACGACCATGACAACCACGACAATCGCGACGAAGCCCACCACGACCACCATGACGACAATGACAACAACGGCAACAACGACATTAACAGCAGCGGCAGCAGCAGCAGCAGCAACAGCCACAACCACAACCGCAACAAACACAATAACCACAACCATCACAACAACCACAACAAACACAACAAACACAACAAAACACAACCACCACGACAATGGAGGAGACCGACGACGGAGGAGACGGATTACAGACGGCCAACGCCCAACGACCAACGCCCGACCACCACCACCACCACCGCCGCCACCACCACCAACAACAACAACATCATCTCACGACCCTCCTGCTGCTGCTGCTGCGACAGCTACTGGCTAGTGATTACTGCTCCTGCTGAATGCCATTTCCCGTGTCGATCTTACGTTCTGTTGTGTTTCTTGTTTTTCTCCTTTGTCCTTTCTTGTTTCGCCTTGCTATCTCTCAGCTCTTGTTTTCATTTGTGTCTTCCTTCTTTCTAGCATCGTCACGCTTGCTCAGCCTCGCTCTCTCTCTCTCTCTCTATCTGTTTCTGTCCGTTTCGTGTGTTTGCTTGGATTGTGTCAGAACATTGTCTGCTTGTACTCGTCTTTCCTCGTCTCGCTCGCACTCTGCCTTCTTCTTCCCTTCTGTCCTCTATCTCTGTCTCTCTCAATATCTCTCTCTCTCTCTCTCTCTATTTCTTTCTTTCACCCTCTCGTCTTCTTTTTTCTCAGTGTCACTCACTCACTCACTCACTCACTCACTCACTCACTCACTCTCCCTCTCTGTCTCTCCCTCCCTCTCTTTGTCCATGTATATCTCCATCCCTTCTGTTTTGCTGGAGCCAAGCAAGTGCTCGGAGCACTTGGTTGCCATGAGCCAGCTACAAGTTTGCAGCCAATTCCCCATGAGCATGGGCACTTCCAATCCAGGCCTTCAATTCCAAACCGTAGGTAGGCAATTGCTTCCCCAAATCTGGGACCCCAACGTAGACCCAAAATATTACGATGCTTGGAACCCCCGGCAAAAGGTATCCTTAAGTTGGGGAGACCTTGTATCCGGGCATCTGCTTGGGGCCGATCATAAGCTGCAGAATGTATGTATGGTTCAGGCATTGACGATTTTGGCGCTCAGGCTCACAAAGGCAGGTTGAGGAGGGGTTTTTGGGGAAGCGGACCGAGCCTTTTGGGGCCTCATGTTTGCAAGCTACCTTCTCGACGTGTGGATAGAATGCCAACTTCCTGCAAAGTGCGTCGTGGGGGACCCCAATAGACCCCAATATATTCTAATCCTTATTATCCCCATTTTGGGGAAACCCCTAGATTCCAAGCTTCTGTCTACTGAGAGACGGCTGAAACGGCTGCAATTGCTGAGAGCCAGAGAAGTAGGTTTGCTGGGTTGTTGACAGATGCAGACTGAAGGGCCATCGTGAAACCCTAAACCATAAATGGGGGTTTCCCGAAATTAGAGGTAACTTTTTGCGGGTCCCTATAAAAAGGATTATAGTATTTTGAGAAACTACCAAATCTAGCACCTATCTAGGGTTTGGAGTTCAGGGCTCAACAGAGGAACTCCTGCACCACCTGACTTAAATCTACAGCCCACCAAACTACGGCCCACAGTAAATCTCCAGGCGCTGGTAGGTCTGGCTGTCGCAACGGATGAGGTAGTTTCTAGGCGTCGAGGGCCTAGGACTCAGATTTGTATAAACATGTATACGTAAGTGAGATACATGTCTACCTACCATTACTATTATTACTATGATTACTGTTATTATTAGTGGTATTGTTATTGCTATGAATGCTCTTTTTACAATTATTACTATTCTTACTATTATTTCCAGTAGTATGATTAGTATTATGTTTACTATTACTCTGTCCCCCGAAAGGAGCATCGTTACATGCGAGTGCCACAAAGGACCTCACTCAGGTTTGTGGAACCTCTTACAGGGCCCAAGCCTATGCGAAACCCTTCAACCCCGACCCCGACCCCCAAACCCAAAACCTTATTTCATCCCAAATCTTGGGATTATTGGAAATAAAATGGAAGCTACTATGCTATAATAGGGTAAAAAGGGGTTATATTGGGGGGTATATAGGGATAATGGAAAAGAAAATGGAAACTACTATTTAGGGTTTATGTAGGGTTAAACCCAAACTCTAAGCCCTGCAAACTCCTAAACCCTTAATCCCAAAGTCTTTAATACAAGGACTCTTCCTGGCCAGTTCTGTTTTCCAACCCAGCCATGGAGAATCTTGGCCTGGAAGCTGCAAAGCTTTACAGGGTTTAGGGATTAGGGTTTAGGGTTTAGGGATGCTGGGGCCCCGTTTGGGGTTCCCTATAATTAACAAGGATGACGCTATTTTGGGGTTTAGGCTTTAGGGTTTAATGATTGCATTTTTTTTGGGTGTCCCCTTCTTTTGGGGAAGTACCGGTGCCAGAATTCTGGGGTCCCTTTTTCTGGGACTTCTTACACCAGGGATGATCGTATTGCAGCGTGCGCGCGGTGTATGTACGTGTAAACATACAAACACACACATATACATATATAGACTAGTATAAGTCTTTCATATATATATTCATGTTTATAAAGATACATATGCACAGATTTCCCTTTGGATGAGGCTCAAGATAGGGTAGCTGCGAAACAAAAATAGGACCTGCTGATGATACTAAAACTGAAAAAGACCTAAAACCCTGCGTGGCCGTAACCAGAGCGGATGCCCCATAACTCCCCAGCAAGGTAGAAGGTAATCAGGGCTATGCAGGACTTAAGTATCAACAGTAGCAAGCTGAGAAGGGATGCGTGAGTTAGACGACGACCGTCAGTGGAATGACGTTGGTATGTAAGTTGGCTGTTCCCCCTGACTTTTACTTGTTCTCCTTACTGATACAACTAGCACTACTGCGATTTTTATCAGTATTACTACTGGGATTAGAGTTCTTGGTTTAGCGCCAAAGGAGATGTAGGACTCCGCTAGGGCATGTAGGAATGCCCATGGTGGCGGAAGAGCCGCACCAAGGAGAGACTCTACTGGGTTGCTGTTAAGGAACGTATATTCAGTTAATGTAATCAACAAGACCTCATTATTTACTAAATACCCATAGTATGTGAATTAAGAGAGACTCTAAGCCCTATGGTGGCTAAGCTTTTCGTTGAAGCACCTTAGCATCCGTCCTTGATTGGCTCCAGCTCATGTGGCGGTTTCTCCAACAATGGCACCCGTAGAATGCTTATTGGGGACCTTCATGAAAGGTGAGCGATTCTCTAAGCTCCTTCAAAAGGGTCGCATAAGGGAATATTTAGGGGACCACTATAGGGGTCATTAAGGGGGCTAGTAGGAGTTTAGACTGTAGTTTTCGTGTCCCTGGAGCAGCGGCACCCCTGTTATGAAAAGCCCCCCGATGTGAACAGATCCCACAGACATAAATCCCATGCCTAGCGGTTAAGGTTTAGGGTTTAGGGTTTTGAACCCTAAGCCCTAAACCCTAAACCCTAAACCTTAGGGTTTAGGGTTCAGGCATTGAGTTCCCACCTTGCACGGGGTATGTGCCAATCGGTTGGTCCCTTTAGGATGTCTCGGGCTCTTGAAATACACTCCCCCAAACTAACATGGAAACCCATATAGTCCCCTTTTAGAAGGACTGTAGTCTTTATAAGGCCCCTTTTGGATTTCCATGTTAGTTTCCGGGAGTGTATAGATCGGGTACTGGCCGAATTCATTGACAGCTGGATAATATTGATAATGTCATTGTATGAAGGCCTCAATATGACCCACTCTTGACTCTTAATGGGTGGGGGCAGGACCCAAAATGTAGAGGCCCTGTTTACTTTGAGGCCCAAAGCCCTAAACCCTGCTCTTTACTTTGGGTGCCCAAAACCTTAAACTCTAAAACCTGAAGCCCAAAACCTGAGACCCTAAACCTCAAACCCAAAAAACAAAACCTGAAACCCTAAACCCTAAACCTTAAACCCTGAACCCGGAAAAGTGGCGCCATAAAAAAAGAAAAACTATACCCTCTGCCCAGAGCTTGGAACGCATCAAGCTGACTCAGGCTGACGCTGCTCTTGTCTCTCTTCCAGCTCAACCTTTTTTGACAAAAGCCTTCACGTACCAGGTTAGTAGGGAAGAAGCGAATATATTAGATAGGGAATATACGTATATAGGGATTAGAAGAATCCCTCATTTCCTACAAACAACCAGCAAGTTCTGCCCACAGCCCATGAAAAGCAAGTCCAATTGAGCAACACCTGCAGAATTTCTCCTGGTAGCAATAAAGCAGGCGCCTAGCAAGGTCAAATCCGACCACCCTCCACCACTCTACACGCAAGAGCTGTCAAACCTCAATCTCAAGCATGGATAAGTTCAGAACCTTCAACCCTAAACCCCAGATCATAACGCTATAATATGGTAGCTTCCATTTTCTTCTCCACTCTCCCAACATAACCCCAATATACTGTAGTATTATTATACCCCCTACATTATGACATTATGCCTAATTGTAAAGGATGATTACTATAGCACATTGGGGTTAGATTGGGAGCATGGAAAAGAAAATGGAAGCTACCATATCATAGGGCTATGATCTTTGAATCCTGCCTTAAGCCCTAAACCCCAAATAGTAGTTTCCAGCTTCTTTTCCGTCACCCAAGTTTTGACAATGTCTGAATCCTGCCCTAAATCCTAAACCCTGTGCCTCACCGCATAGTGTGAGAAACTTCAACGTATCTAAGGGAGGCGGTTGGCCTCGAGAAGTCAGACCTCGTGGGTAGCAACTCGGCAACGTTTTAGGGGTGTAGGGTGTAGGGTCATATATGTATTTACATATACATATACATATACATATACATATATATACATATATACATATATATATACACATATATATATACACATATATAGACACAATATATATACATATATAAATACACACATACATATCTATACGTATATATACATATACACATATATATATATGTTTGCATGATATACATGTATATATATATGTATGTACGAGCTATAGTCTAAACTCTTCAAAGGGTGTTATATAGGGGAATAATTAGGGGAGTATGCTAGGGGTTATTAACGTGGTTAGGCTATATGGCGATATATAGAAAAAATTGGAACTGTTATCTCTAAACCCTAACCGTAAACCCTAAATAGTAGTTTCCATTTTCTTTTGGATTATCCTTATATAGCCCCAATATTTGCCTTATATAATTAGGGCTTTGCGACAGCAAGCCACGGGAGTTCGGGGCTCCAGAGGCGGGGCCAGCACTAGCGCAAAGTGCAAGTTTGCATATTGGGGTTATAGGGATAATGGAAAAGAAAATGGAAACTACTATTTAGGGTTTGGGGTTTAGGGCTTCCTTTTGGCACGCCATATGCTATTTCCCGAATTACGAGGGGCTCAATGAATCCTATCCCACTCGGTACCAGAATTCATTCTAGCTTTTCACAGTGCCTACGAGCTTTGCTGTGTCAGGCTGTTGGCATACCACTACACAGAGACAGTGATTCTCACATTGCCTTAAACCCTAAACCTTAAACCTTACACCCTAAACACTTTACCCGTGGGTCAAGGAGTTTTCTTCAGGATGTTGGGTTTTGATTCAGGACTTGGCTTCGGGATCCTAGGACTTGCTTCACCTATATGGGGATTGGTCTAAATTNNCCATTATAATACGGGGCCCTATATTCCCATTATAATACGGGGCCCTATATAAATTTCCCCCATTTTGGGAACAGTAATTTAGGGAAACTGCCATGTATAAAACCCACCTTGGTGCAATCCTCAGTACGAGGACCCACAAATGCATCACATACATATATATATATAACCTACTAGAGTAGTTTCCATTTTATTTTCCATTATCTCTATAATATAACCCCTCTATATATAACCTACTATAGTAGTTTCCATTTTGTTTTCCATTATCCCTATATACCCCCTATAATCCCTATATAACCCCCATAATCCCTGTAGTTTCCATTTTCTTTTCCATTATACCTAGATACCCCCTGAACCCTAAACCCCCTATAACCCCTATAAAACCCCTATATAACCCCTATAAAACCCCTATATAACCCCTATAAAAACCCTTATATAACCCCTATATAACCCCTATATAACCCCTATATAACCCCTATAATCCCTGTGTATTGTTGCGTCGCTGCTTCGGACCACCAGCAGACCACAAAGCACCACCACCGCCACCGCCACCGCCGCCGCCTCCATTGCAGACGGACTGGAACAGGAACCACTTCTACTGCAGCTACTCTTCTTTCGTCCATTGTTACGATTAATCTTATACTAACATATCTATGCCATTCTCACTATTGCTCTTATCATTTTCACAACTGCCGCCACTACAAGGGTGGCCGCCTTGACCGCTGCCGTGCTGCTGACAACGACGATTACGCCGCCGAAGCCGGCACCGACGCTGACGACTTGCCGGCACGGACAACGATGACGGCGATTCCTGCTGCTACCCCGTAATGTAACTAATAAGAACCAATACCTCGAACTTTGAATGACAACAGTATTAAGTATAGCCTCTAACTATAAAGATAGATGCTATGCTGGTGGTTTCGATCCCAATGAGACCCCAACCAAGTCCCCCGTTGTGAAGGCACCTTCTGGGACATCTTTGAGTGCAGGAAGCACACGCAGCTAGAGATTGGCTCCTTGATGCAGCCTTACAATTTCCAGGGAGGTGTGGGCACCGAGATAATGGGCTTTAGGGTTGCAGAGGATTTTGGCTGCACAGGCTCTGCAATCATGCGGCGTAGCTCGTGCTTGCTTAAATCACAGCTGGCGAATACGAGATTAGCTTAGATCATAAACTCCGAATCCTAAACTGCAAACCGTAAGCTTTGATACCAGTATTCTCCTTACGCATGAGGTAGTATGGGAGATGTCGCTAATGTAGAATCGCACAGTGCATATCACTGACTCGTTTTACGTGTTTGTTTGCAGAGTAATCTGTATGCCCCGCACGCAAGTTTTGGGGGAGATTAACGATGTGTGCTAAATGCCTCATAATATAGAAGTTGGAATGATCAACATTAGAGTCCCAAGTTCTTTGTACACACATGGTATAGGGTGACTCAAATAGACATCCAAATCATGTTGGTTGGCAGTTAATTGTCTACTCCCCTACAGAAGGGTGTTCAAGATAGCAGTTGGCTCTGTGCCGGGGACCCTGACCCGGATACGAGTGCGGGTAGCTATCAAGATGTTTGGTAGGCGCTGCCATAGATGATTCATCAAGACATTCTGGTCTATCTCCAAAATCGAAGTTTTTAGCAGCAAGGGTTCGCTGCTATGCTGTCCATTTTGGGACGCCTTCAGTTTTGGAGACTACTAAGTAAAGCTACGTGTCACATGTCCTGAGCCAGGCCTCGTGTTGCAAAATGCTAAGTGCCTGAAGCTTGTCAAAATCCGTGTGAGCTTTGCGGATGTGACATGTCAGAACATGGGTTTGGTAGCCCGGCAATGTCAGTACCTATCGCCAGACACGTGCTTTGGTTGCGTAGAATCGTGTAGAATTAGGCCACTTGGATGTTTTCCAGACCCTCCCTCTGAAGTAATCCCATTATTCTATTTCGGTGTTTTGTATCGAAAGTGAAAGGATTGCGTTGAGCATTGTACTGGCTTGCAACGCTCGACATTTCGTGAGGTCGGCTCAGGGTTCAGCAGAATTCTTCTACGCCGAAGATGTTGAAGCATCAGGCTTGACCAATAGTGCTACTGATAGCTTCCCGCAACAGGCCCCAAACCCTAAACCCTTAAACCCTAAACCCTAATCCCTAAATCCTAAACCCAAAATATCCCTAAACCCACATGAGGCCGGCCTCCTAGCGCCCCAAACCCATGCGGTACCTGGCAGTTGGGGGATAAAGGCTGAACCTCTCCTTGGGTTTAGGGTTTGGGGGTTTAGGCTTAGGGCTTAGGGTTACCCACACTTCGAGATTAGAGAGTTACAGAGGTTGCTATAAAAAAAAGCATCTGTTGCTGTAAGCAACGACCCTTATGTGTTTTCTAAGATTACGCATCCTTGAGAACCTACTTCAGGTGTTTAAGAATGAGAGGGGGCAGTGAATACAGGTACCATTATAAAGGTCTATAGGGGGCTGATTACATGGGGGGCATTGTAGGGATCCACTCCCCCACTTTCCCTTAAGCACCAGAAAGGTAAGGACCCTAAGCCCTTAGCCAAACAACCCTAAACCCTATATCCTAAACCCTAAACCCTAGTACTTTCCATTTGCTTTTCCCACTATCCCTATAGCCCCAATATATTATGGTAGTTTCCATTTTCTTTTCCATTATCCCTAGCTGTGAGTAAGGTAGGAGGGATAACAGATTGAATCTGAGGAATCTCAACTGGCCTGGGTGACGCCTTCAAGATGGAAGTCGTGTGCAAAAAGTCAGGCGCTTCTTTTAGGGTTTAGGTTTTAAGGTTTAGGTTGTAGTGTTTAGGGTTTAGGATTGTTCTTTGCGTGGTGGTCTTTCAACACGCTGTATCCTCTCTCCAGGATTCCTACAAGAAGGATGTGTTTTAAAGAAGCTGATCTTGGCATCGACCCACATTCCTACATTCCTGTGTAAGTAGAGTTCATGCAGCGAGGATGATGCAATCCCCAACAGGTTGCTGTTCAATCTTCTTTCGCTTATTCCTTGCAGTGTTGGAAAGACACATCGAGCCTGAAATTGATGCATGCAGGTTAGATGTTCTGCAAAGCAGGCGCTTTAAAGGGCATGGGCTCTAGGACTCTTAGGGCTCCAGAATTGAGTTTAGAGTTTAGGGTTTGGGATTCAGGGTTTGGGGTTTAGCGTTCAGGTTTTTGGGTGTAGGGAACCTGTCAGCAAGCCCATAATGTTTTCTGGGAGTGTTGGGATTTTCAGTTATCAGGTAGCACATGCGTTACAACACACATCGCTTAGGTAGCGTGCTCTTGTGCACCTTCTACCCCTGGTCCCGGACTTGTTGCTAAGCAAGTTGCTTTACACCCTAGCATAACTAAGTAAATCACAATCCTCAGGGTAAACCCTAGATCCCAATCCGGAAGTACCTCGAAAAAAATGGTTCCCTCTAATGTACCCTTGATGTTATCATCCTACCCTGAGGAGTGTCCTCTGATTTAGCAAAGCTCCATGTGATAAAAGCACGGACCAACGCCTAAACCCTAAACCCTAAACCCTAAACCCAAAACCCCTAAACCCCAAAACCCTAAACCCTAAACCCCTAAACCCCAAAACCCTAAACCTTACACCCTAAACCCAAAACGCATTCCCCACCATCCCTTTGCGGTCACTATCAGCGGGTGCGGGCTGGGGACCACTCACCCCAAGCGCTCAACCACTCTGCAAGCCAACTCTTCTTCGCTACGTCAGGGAAAGAGATTGGTCTTCAGCTTCTTCCCGCACCTTGACTGGTTCGTGCAAGGTTCAGAGGCTTCAAACCCCAAATCCTGACTGTTTATAGGATTTAGGGCAGTGACTGCCACGAGGTTCTTCAGGATTGGGATTCATTGTCTACAGGTGTCGGGATCGGGATTGCAGGTTTGTTTTGTGGGGGGGGGGGGGGATTTTGTAGGCTGGGTGACAGGGGATGCCTCATCATGGGCTACAGCCCTAAACCCTGATGGTCAGTCAGTGCCTTCTACTTATTCTGAGGCTGAGGCTTATCCTGGGTTGCTGCTCAGGAACTTGCGTTAAGTTACTTGAATAAGGAGAACATTTTAGGTAGTGTAGATCCACGTTATGGTAGTTTTCATAGTTAGCCCCAGGGATGAACCCATGAAGTCCAATCGCTTAATGATGATCTAGGGTTTAGGGTTTAGGGTTGAGGGTTTAGGGCTTAGGGTTTAGGGTTCTAACATAGCTGAAAATTGCAGAGCCGGTCTGGGCAAGAACCAGCGCTTGAAAGCATAATTGGCCAATGCCTGTATAAAATCCAACAAACAGCCGGAGAGCCTCTAGCAACCAAGCCAAAGCCAGAACCAGAATCATCATGACAATGATATTCAGATTCTACTTACCAGGGATTAGGGAACAAGGGTGCATACTCTATAAGGCTTATATCGGGATCATTCTCTCATTCCCTGCTAAACCGCAGTACGCGAAGTACTCCTGCAAGTCTATTCCCTACACCCCAAACCCTAAGTAGTTTCCATTCCCTTTTCCATCATCCCTATATAACCCCAATATAACCTTAATATTCTATCTACTGAAGGGGGAACATGCCAAGTAAACGCGTTTGGCACAGCCTTCCCCTAAACCCTAAAACCTTAAAACCCTAAACCCTAAAACCCTAAACCCTAAACCCTAAACCCTAAAACCCTAAAACCCTAAAACCTTAAAACCCTAAATCCTAAAGCCCTAAACCCTAAACCCTAAAAGGTCACCAGTGACCGCCTAGCGCCAAGCAAAGCCACGGCTTTGCCAGCTTGGGTGCCCTTCGAGGCGCCCTGCAAGATGATTCCTACATCCCCATATAACCCCAATATATACCCTAGTTATAGTAGTTTCCATAGTACCTCAATGTCCCTTATTATAGTAGTTTCCACAGTACCCCAATATATACCCTACAATCCCTAATATAGCCGCAGAAGAGATATTTTTTGATACTAATTCAGTCGCGGCAAAGAGTCAAGGAGACAGTATCTATCATGTTGAACTGGAGCGTGTGGGAACCAACTCCAGTTCAGCAGTTAGTTTGGGATAATAGTTTCGCAGTAAGAGGTCTTAACTTCAACTTCAGTCGAGGTGTTGAGTCTACGGCTCTCGGTTTAGGGTATCAGGCTGTGAGCGGCCATCAGAAGGAATGAAGAGTTGGCCACTTTAGGAGGACCCCCCATCCTGTAATAGTGGTATAGTAGGAATGCACAAGGACCCTAATATGAGCACTATTTTCCCTCATAATTAGTCACTACTGGGTGGGGGGTCCACCTAAGACTTGCCCTTCATAAGACAACTCACCTCACCTGGCGCTGGATTCATTGCCAGAGAGGGTAGGCAGCAGGAGGTTCGTGCTTGCGCTTCAGCTTTTCAAGTCTGAGCACCATGCCGCGTGAGGACATCCGAAACAAGCAGCCCTGTCTAGGGGCCGAGGGTAACTTAACCCGGCTATGACTGCAATTATAGCTCAATTAGAAGACCCATGACTCAATAAAGCATGGTCATTCTTGGGTCAACACAATGACATAGATACGAATAAATGAATGAATAGATAGAAATAAATATAGACATATATATACATAGAGAGAGAGAGAGAGAGCGAGAGAGAGAGTTCACCACACGAGGGGTGCACCAGCCTAGCAGGCCCAACACGGGCTGGGCATTGAAGCCCGAAGGGGAGCTCAAGCTCCTCTCCGTAGCCCGCACGAAAGAGAGAAAGAAAGAGTTGACTTATCATTGCCCTGAGTCTCCAAGTAATGGGGCGCAGCCGCGAGTAGAACACGCAGTATGCTTTAGGAGGACCCCCCACCCTGTAATAGTGGTATAATAGGAATAGAATAGGACCTTAGTATAATCCTTATTATCCCTTATAGCCACTATTACAGGGTGGGGGGTCCTCCTAAG
>CAJNIZ010013324.1:38028-59931 GCA_905231905.1 Symbiodinium pilosum
CGCGATTTCTTTTCGGAGATTCTCGGCCTCTTCGCACTGCCACCTCTATGACTCTGGCATTATGGCAATGATTATTCCTAGGGATCCAAATAGCCCAATGTAGGTAATATTTACAGACTTTAGGGCGCAATGTAGGTACTATTTGTATACTCGGATCCCTATATCACGAAAGCTAGCCTCCGGGTCTACCTTGAGTTTCTTATCAAGCGGTAGCTGGCAACAAGTCGTGTTGGGGGGTGGGACTATCGGTGGGCGGTCATTTTTTGTGGCTTTTTTAGCCAGGCAGCAGGGCAGGGACGGTTTCGGCGTGGGTTGGGGGGCCGTTTTCCAACCCCTAAAGAACACGTACAGAACACCGTATACGACCCTTGAAGACCACGTAAATGCACATTACGCCTGCAAATTTTGCAAAAGGCACTCTTGGAGGTTTCATCTCTGGTGCTTAGAAGTCCACATGAGCAGAATTGTTTAGTAGGGGCCGTATAAGCCCCAATATCGAGTAGAACAGTATAGCACTTTGAAAGTACGGGCTATAACTGCAGTTTGAATCGGGCCCCAAGTAGTCTTGACTAGCAGGCCAACCACTTCTGTAAAGTTTGCGTGTCCCAAAGAACGTGACAAGGACATCAGGGTTGGACACCAGGGCTTGGACACCAGATTGGTCACACGATTAGGGTTTAGGGTTAAGTAGTTTAGGGTTTGCGGGTTTAGGGTTAAGTGGATTCGGGCTTTGGGGTTTAGGTCAAGACTCAAGCTTCAGCAGGGCACACAACGCATCTTGGTTTCATGAATGATAGAACCTGCCAGCACAAGCTTCTCTCGATAAGGACACCACAGAACCATAAGCCCTACTATCTGGGTCATTCTCAAAGTTATGCCCCTTTGGTTGTGGATTATAATACGGCACTTAGCAGTACCAAAATGGGACCATGATTTTCGGAAGTGCCCCTCTGCAGTCCCAGCATTTGCGATCTGTCGAAGGCTACAATGACGTCAAGATGGAGCGGCATATATCGCATGGGTCCACCGTGGTCCAGACTCTCCACGCATTGGAAGGGGTCAGGGTGTGTTTGCAGTGTGGTAGGCACGTAGAGGATTCCCAAGGAAACTTCTGTGTATATATATATATACATATATACACACATGCGCACACTGTTGTTTTTTTATTGTCGGGTGGCATAGCGAGAAATACGCATCCGGCATTAGGTGGAATTCAGCTTGTTTCCATGTTGTATGAGCTGCTGTAGGAGTTTCGAAGGGATTAGAAGGTGAGGGTTTCTGAAAGAAGTGCCGATAAACTCGGCCAACCTCAATGAGGGGATTTGAGCTCACCTAGAACCTACTTACTATGTCTATGTCTGATGGGACTTACTAAGTCTCCTGGGCCTTCAAACAGAATAACCGCCTGCATGATTGCTGGGGTCTGCATAGGATCTCTTGCGAAATGCCCAAACTGTATTGCACAACTGAGTGTTTCTTTGTAAGGAGTTGGGGATGTATGTTGAGCATAGGCCCTGTACAAACCTCTCTCTCAACGCGCCACACAAAGCCCTGAACCTGGAAGTCTCCTCCCTAAATCCCAAGGTTTACGGTTTGGGGCTTGAGGTTTAGTGTAACCTAGACCTAGGCCCCAAACCCTAGTTGTAGACGTAACTGTAGTAGTTCTCCTTTCGTTTTCCAGCTGTTTGTCCATTATCAGGGGTAATATTGAAGAAGCCCTAAACTCACAAGTCTGGGCAATTTCCAGCTGCATCGAGGAGCGATCCGGACAGATCGAAACTTAGCAGTGGCTTGACTCAACAAGTACCTTCCTCTCCGCTCTGTATCAGGTGGTCCTCCCGCCCACGATTTGTGAAAAAAGGAAAAATGAGCATATGTCGATAGGTGACTTCGCAAGTATACTTGTATGGTGGCTTTTTCCCCGACTCCGAAGGTAGTACCATTTTTTTGTGGTCACCGCTACGGGATGGGGACCGGGACCAGCTACTCCCTAATCCTCGCATTTCACAGGGGTACATAAGCGAGGTATATGAGCTATAGTCTAAACTCCTTGGATTATCTAGGGGATGTTAAAGGGTTATTAAGGGGGATAGTAGGAGTTTAGACTATAGCTCGTGCGAAGTCATCATAAAGGTGCCCTGAAGGGGTTTAGATTTCCGCCTCCTTTCGTCTGCAACTTGAACGGGTAGCTTGAGATCATGAGCAATGGCCACTGTATCTCGGGGCTCACATAGGAATTCAAGACTCAGAAACACTGGCCACAGTATGCATGGGTTCACATGGGGTCTTGGTTTCCCAACTTGGAGTAAGCTTCTATATCCACACAGCGCTGCCGGTCTCATTTCTAACGGATACAAAAAGAAATCCTGGTCGTGTCGTTCCAAAATCATGGGTGCTGGGTAGGGATAGGGGCGGGTGTTGTTCAGGAGGAACGGGCCACCATACGGGAATCTGTCAAGCGCTAAGAAGCTGGTTCTGGTAGGGGTTTGACAAATCCTTAGTTTCCTTGTTATCTTCCATTATCCCTGTATAATCCTTACATTTTTATACCACTATATAACCCAGTACAGTAGTGTCCATGTTATTTTCCATTATCCCTATATAACCCCTATAGTAATATACCCCTATATAACCCAGTATAGTAGTTTCCTCCCTATATAAAGTTTGCAACATTATAGTTGAGCGGCTCTGCCTGCTGGAAGTCAGGCACGGATAGCCCATTCCTTATGCAGATCTCAATTAGCTAGAATATTGGGTTTTATAGGATTCTATAGGCATAATGGAAACGAAAATGGAAGCTAATATATTATATTTGGGTATATCTGTAGTCCGCGCATCCTGAAAGCAAATCAGGCCCTACACTTTTTGCCCCTATTATTGTAAGCACGGAAATGATCGGCACGCTGTTTGGAGCCTTTCATGTTTCGCGTGAGGCTCCTTGAGTGGGACCTGGAGTAGTATGTTTGGGGACTATGCCCTGCCGCCGAAGCCGCTCGGCCAAAGATCAGGGCCTAAACCCTAAACCCGGGTCTTGTGAGCAAGCAAGAGACTTAGCAAAGTGCTCAGGAAGTAGAATTTAGGGTTGCAGTCCATCATCTGCAAAGAACCCGGGTTGCTGTTAAGGAACTTAAATTAAGCTACCATACCCTCGGTACATAGCCATGAATGGTTTTCCTTATCATAACAACTTAACTTAAGTTCCTTAACGGAGACCCGGGAACTCATACAGCACAGGCAGATGGAAAGGCGCACGTGTGTTTTCAAAGCGCTTTGCGCCCCGGCCTCCCTACTGGGCGATTGTAAAAAGCAATGGCTTTGTTAGAATGGCGTTTTCAGAATTTTCTCTAAATCCTTCCCCTCGATTGCCCCCACTCTCTCGTTGCATGTCAAAGCTTTTTACGCCTTTACAGAATCTGGAGAATGCGTTGCGGGGAGAATGCAGCAGCGGGAAGAGGCGGGCACGGGCCGGGGCACACCATGCGCAACCAGAAACGGAATCTTCCGGTCGTATTGGGGTTATATTGGGATAATGGAGAATAACCTGGAAGCTATTATAATGGGGTATATAGGGTTTAGGGTATTGGGGTTAGAGGGGCAGCGCGCAACCTTAGGTTTGCAAGGTACCGCCAGGAGCCCGAAGCGCTTTGTAAGCCTCCATCAGTGTGTTGCCGCAAATCCTAAATGTTGTGGAAAAGCTACGTCTAAACGCTTATATTTTAGGCCTCAACCCTAAATATCTGCGCCTGACCTCATAGATCATAGATTCATCGCCCCCATCAACAGCAGCTATGAGTCCTAGATGTTAAAACCTCTCGGTGTGGGGGTTTGGGCTTCGGCCTTGGGGTGGCCACCACTTGGAACTCCACGCAACGAACTTCCAACTATAAACGCAGGGTTAGGGTGTAATTTTTTGGGGGGTCAGGGGGACTTAGAAAGTAGAGTAGACTTACGAATTAACCCCAAATGGAATCCCCAATGGTGCTAGTGATTCTTGCACGCCAGCTTCATTAGCACAGTGGGGATTCCATGTGCGGCTGAATTGGGAGGGGGGGTATAAATCCCGACGATGATGCTGGCCTGAAAGAATTGTTAACTTCGACCTCAAATTCCAGCCTTAAATTTTCAACCCTAAGCCACGGATTGCGATCCCCGAACGCTAAACCTGAAATGGTAGTCTCAAGCGTCCACTTCATTTTCCAATCGATTTTCGATTACTAGGGGTAATCTCCGAATACTACCACCATACAACCCCTAGATAGCCCCTGTAACCCCTCTACACCAGTCTACACAAGTATAAGCCCATGCCAACCTGTCAGCCCTAGCTCTAAGGGTTTAGGGTTTAGGGTTGTTTTCCACTACTAGGGGTAATATTTGAGAATGTACCCCTACATCATCCCTATGACCCCTGAAAACCCTCAGCCCTGAACCCATAAGCCCTATGAAGCCTTAACCCTAAACCTGAAATCCAGGACCCTAAACCCTACAGACCCCACACCCTATAGACCCCAAACCCTACAGACCCTAAACCCTATAGACCCTAAACCCTACAGACCCACCCTGAACCCGATAGACCCTAAACCCTACAGACCCTAAACCCTCTAGACCCTAAACCCTATACACCCATGGTTCCTTGACATGAAGTTATTGGGGCCTTAATTTACCTACAATAGTCCCTTTTGGCACCCATTAGGGGTGGGGGATTGACCCAGCCCTATAAACCCCATAAACACTATAAACCCTAGACCCTAAAATGGCGAGGGCGCAGCTGACCACGTTCAAGCCGCATACACCGAGGGCCCCAGCCCGAGCGTCTTCACAGAGGCAGTGAGGGAATGTACTACCAGGCCTGGCTAGCTACGCATTGACGGATACTCAGGGGCCTTCCAGGGGCCTTCTAGGCACCTGGCACCTCTCACGAGCCTCTCACTCAGGGGCCTGGCCGTGGGCCTCTAAGAACAGAAACCTGCCAACTCTTCAGGACTCTAAATGCCTCTTGAGTACTGCGCCCATCACCCTGCAAAACCAAGAAACTCTGCTCTTCGGCTGCGCGGCAGCACGTTACCCACGTCTCCACGCGAGACCAAATGTATGGCATGCTACTCACGTTTCCACGCCACTTTCCACAACGGCAACTTCAGCAGCGTGCGGCGGCAATACCCGCACCTCCCCGCAAAGTCGAGAGGCTTAAATCTTGGCGGCATGCAGCAGCACGCTGCCCGTGCCTCCATGCAGGGGCACAAATTCGGTCTGGTCTCGTCGACATGAGCATGCACGGAGCAAGCGGCACCAGGCCCGCGAGCGACCCACGCCTTCACGGGACTCCTGTTCACTCCTCTTTCAAGATGTTTGATCGAGCCGCTGAGCGAGCACCATGCCGACAGTGACCCATGCCTTCACAAGCCTCCTGTGCTCTCCTTTTTGTTCAAAAAGTGTAATCGCGCGGCGCCTCAAAATCCATATATCACAGAGGCGGGTTTGGGGGGTAGGAACCCTAGACTGTAATTGAGTTTGGGTGGCTGGGGCGGGATGGTAGAGCTACACTAGCGCGCGATGGTGCGCGCGCCTTTTCTTTAGCGCGCACGCGGTTACACACCCTAAACCCTAAACCCTCTAAACCCCTAAACCCTAAAACTCTCAACCCTAAACCATTAAACCCTAAACCCTGAAACCCTAAACCCTATAAACCCTACCCTAAACCCTAAACCCTACAAACCCAAGGTTGAATGGCATCCTGGAGCTTGGCCCGCTTTTGGGCGGCGGAAGTTTCGGGACGCCTTGTCGGCATGCGGAGGTTCAAGTCATCCGATTTCTCTTTAATTTGGGTACTGCTCCCCCCAGTAACAGTTTATATTGGGGGGTCCTATTAAGGGCTACATATAACCATATTGTAATTATTAACCAACTGTTACTAAGGGGGGGCAGTACCCAATCTTTAATCTGTACGGAAGGAACTATAGTCCCTGGGGTATATGGGGGTTATAGGGTTTTGGGGTTTAGGGATTTTGGATATAGGGTTCAAGGTTTAAGGTTTAGGGTTCAGGGTCTAAGGTTTAGGGTATAGACATTTTTAAGTATATCGAATATGGGGTGCATGGGGATCTTAATTCGGTTTTGGGGAATTTCATATTCTATCTACTTAGGGGTGTCTGAAAGATTTAGGGTTTAGAACCCCCAGTATGCGACCCCCCCAGACTAGCAAGGCCGAATGAGCCTCAACGAATCCTAAAGAGTAGTCCCCAAGAATGCTTGAGAATGCCCTGAAGTTGTAGGTGCCCATGTATTGGTGGGGCCCATAGTAGCCCCAGCATCAAGGGGTTCAGGTTTTAGATCATAGGATTTAGCAAATAGGAGTTGGGTCCCGTAATAACCCCTACTACAGATAATTCCCATATATACCCCTGTAAGTAGATAGTCGCTGTATTCACTTCCCCACTCCCGCTTGCCCACCAACAACTCTAGGAGGTAATTTCATGTTACAGCGGACGTGTTGGTGGGCTTGAAACTTTGTCTGGGTGGTACTACTGTGGTACTTTCAAGGGCCACGACAAACTTTATGCTTACGTCGAATTGAAACAAAATAAGGGCATTTGCAACTTTTCCTACAGTGCCATCCACTTTGTTTTCCATTCCCCCGAACTTGAGGGTCTGGGCCCAAACTGAACTGCACGGGTTTGACTTGAGACGTGGGTTCCTGTGGGGGCCCTATAAGGGCCGGGTCCACAAGAACCCTTACCATAGCCAATACTAGTAATAGTAATAATACTAATAATAATAACTGTAATAATAGTATATTGGGGCTATATAGGGATAATGGAAAAGAAAATGGAAACTACCTATATAACGACTGCCAAGCACTCCAACCTCCACTATTGGTTGGACTGCCAATCCTAGAAGTTTCACCCAGCAACCGTGACTTGATGTTGACACCGCCACCCTCCTACCCTAAACCCTAAACTTCCTAAACCCTAAACCATACCCTGAGCCTTGCCCTGTTTTAGATCGTGATTTTACAGAATCTTAAACTTGCAGGTAGACTCCCCAGCCTGGAACAGAGTTAGGGGCTTGGGCTTGATCTTAGATTACACTCTGGTCCTTTGTGCACACACATCCACCGCGTCATCTCAGGATCCATGACGTCGCAGGGGCCCTTCAACAACACACCGCAATATTAAAGAGTCCTGTATATGTATGTTCATATGATCCCTACATGGCGTCCAAAGGGACCCAGCTTCGAGGACGAGACCATGATCAACCTCAAATCTTCAGAAATTCTAGCCCTAAATGCCTACACCTTAGTCCAAGTCCAAAACCCTAAGCCCTGATTCCCAACTCCGGAATCCTAAGGATCCGCTCGCGCACTCTCCCTCAAGCCCCAGTAAGTCAACCCTGAAGGCCAACCCAGTCTAGGCCGCAATCCGAAATCCGAGGGTTGGTACCATAAGTACTATACTGGGCTAATGGAAAAGAAAATGGAAACTACTATAGTATTGGGGTAATATTGGGATAATGGAAAATAAAATGGAAGCTACTATAATGGGGTTATATTCTGAGCTTTAGTCTAAACTCCTTAAAGGGAGTTATATAGGGGATTGTAGAGGGAACTACTATAGGGGTTATTAAGGGGGATACTAGGAGTTTAGACAATGGCTCATATGCCTTCTTATGATCCCCACATATCTCCTATGGGAGGTTTCAGGTTTTGGGGGTTTGGGTCTTAGGGTGTATCTGAACCGTAGATCCCCAACCCCCATAAAACCCAACTGTCTCCAAAGACTGACTGAAGGAAGGCCTACCGGGCCACAAAAAGGGATGGCGTCGCATGCCTGAGATTAAGGGACCAAAAAACGCATATCCGCTAGCCTTCTGAGGGTCGCGTTTGCCTTCCGAGGGATATGTTGGGGCTTTATTAGGAAAATGGAAAATACATGGAAACTACTATATGATATAGGGTTATTTAGGAGTAATGCAGGGGATCTTTTTTGTAGATTGCGAATTGTCTAGATGATCGTCAGTAGTGGGTATCATGTTGAGTTTGGGGCTCTCGAGGAAAGCCCGTGCTTTATGATGGGTTTGGGGGGTTCGTTGCTGAAGGAGTTGGGTAGTAATGGTAAGTATATGACGCCTACCTGGTACTTGGTGGGGCGTGCGCCATCCCTTACCTAGAGGAACTGAGCGGTCACTTCTGAACCACGATGCCGCTATAGTCCCCCTTAAGTAGATAGAATATGAGGTATATGGGGAGCTTACTATAATATACCCAAAGCCATATTCGATCTCCTTAAGGGGGACTATATTCTAGAGATATAGCATTTGACCTACTTCCAAGGTCCCCAAGAGTAGACCATACTTGGAGGTTCATGGCGTTTAGTAACTACTTATATCTGGGCTTATAACCCTGTTTTTGTTATCATGCACCTATGTGGCCTTTTCGGAATTACCCCCATCTATAAGAAGGGTTATAACTTACAACCCCAACTCTACTTAGTACTAAGTCCCATGAACCCTAAACCCAAAACTCGAGACATCCCTGTATGGCAGTTTCCCTAAATAGGGGGACCCTCCCAATATAGACCTCAAGACTTTAGAATCTTTCATATAGAGACCCCCCAAAAATGGTACCCCTGACTTTTGGAAATCCTAAACCCAAAACCGTATACATTTTTATATATCCTTACATAGCTCTATAAAACCCTTTAAACGTACCTCCATATCCCCGTTAAGGGACCCAGTTAATCTTGGGCGATGGGCTCCTGACGTGTTGCAGTTGAGCTGCTGCATGCGAGGCCACGGCCCCGAATCCTGAACTCTAATGTCAGCCATAGTCTGAACTCCTTAAAGGGCGTGAGGGTTTAGGGTGTAGGGTTATGTGACTGAGCCATAGTCTATAGGGGTTTAGGGCTTAGGGTCTAAGCTCCTGAGACGGAGGTTACATAGGGGACAATACGGGAAATATTAGTTTAGGGTTTAGGGTTTAGGGTTCAGGGTTTAGGGTTTAGGGTTTAGGGTTTAGGGTTTAGGGGGTCATGGGGGATACTAGGAGCGTAGACTATGGCTCATGTAGACCCCCAAAACTGAAGCCCACAGACCGTAACACCCCCTAAGCACTGTAAACCCAAAGGCATTGAACCTTCACTTGGGAGAAGATCCTAACCCTTGAATCTTTCGCATCTATGACCCTTGGACCTCAGTCTCTGTCACTTAGGTAAACTCCCATATATTGCGGTGATTCGGCCGTAGTCCTGAGCTTCTAGCTTCCATAAAGTTTCATGTACGGCACTGGGCCCCCCTTCAGTTGACCCAAAGTTAATGAGCTTTTGTTCTCGCCGTCACAAAGCGGAGAGGCACTTGGTGCGGTCGAAAAGCCTTTCATGCCAAGGTCTGAAAAACTAAGCGACAACCAGTGCTTCAGTGTTGTATACCTACATCATCTCATACAGAAGGATAAGTCGTCTGAGGATTTCTAGGCTCTAAACCAAACACGCAGCAATCCTCAAACCTTGAATCACCTAAACCCTAAACCCCGAAACCCTAAACCCCTTAACCCTCCCCGCTCTCATTTGCAACCCGTGGCTTCCTAGGGCGCCGTGGCAGTGAAGGCTGGGCCTTCCTTTCTCTGAGGGAGCAACCACGACAAAGAATCATGCTACCGTGGTCGTAGTAGGGTTTCCCAAAAATAGGGGTAACATTTTTGGGGTCCCCATAATATGGATTATAGTATATTGGGGTCTATATTGTTGTTGTTGTTGTAGGAGCAGGAGGAGGCAGAGCAGGAGGAGTAGGAGTAGTAGCAGCGCTAATACTAAGATAGAATTGGAAGGAGAAGATTTTGTCTCGGACGGCATGCCATCAGATTTACCATGCCTGATCCATCAAGCAGGTTACTCTAACCCCTACGCCCTTAACCCTAAACCCTAAACCCCTAAACCCCTAAAACCCTAAACCCCTAAACCCTAAACCCCTAAACCCTAAACCCTCCAAAGACCTGAGCTCTTAGCCCTATAGGTGATGGATTGCCGTCGGCGCGACAACCACGCAGTTCAGCAGCAGATGCGCGAGGCTGTGGAACAGATTTAGGCATGCACTCTTCAAGGTCCGATGAAGCCTAGCTATGCAGAGCAAGGCCATTTTCCTGAGGACCCCTTGTTTCCTAATGGCAAGAAACTGTATCTGTCTTGCTCCTACACTCTGGAAGGAGATATCGTCGCGACAAATATCAAGTCGAATACTCCTGCCGGTTCATGGAAGCGACGAACTGTTTCACTGACAAGCTGTTTCACAGCAAAACCAGCTTTAAAGTGTTCAGGGTTGAGGGTTGCGGGTTGGTTCCAGACCAAAATAGAATCTTGCTTCCTGCTGGTATCGTTGGTGCCCCTACCGAAAACCCTTGTACCGCTGCCCCGTGAGATTCAACTCAGCTCCTCGCTCTCGCATCCCAACGTCGTGAAGACCCTCGAGTGGCTTGGCCGGAGCTAAATCTTTTGCCAGCAGCTTTTGCAACCTGAGCTGGCGCAACAGGGGTTCAGAAATTGGTAAGACATTCCGTGTAGTTGCGGCGCTATAGTCCTAGAATTCCTTCGTTCCTTGCTGAGTAATATCGAACCTTTGAGAAGACCTCCTTCGTTGGTTTTGGGAACTGCTATGACAACAACAACGACGGCGACGATGAGGACAGCAATAACAACCACACCCTAAACCCTACATCCTGAATCCTCAACAGCAGCAAGAGCAACAGCAACCATCATGCCACCGGAGCCCCATGACAAAGTATGGAAACTACATACTGATCCAGATAGTGTCCACATTCCTAAATCGAAGCTCCCTCAAAACAAAGGACTCCCACATCACCTTTAAAACAAACCCACTCGATTTTTGTTTACCGCCTGCGGCTATCCAAATCCTAAACCCTAAACCCTCATTTGGGAGCCCAGGTACGCAAGCTCCTCGGACCAAAGCCGAACTGGGAAACAGATTGACGCTTGCCTTGCAGAGATGAAGAGAGAGAGAGAGAGAGAGAGAGACAGCCACCTGATGGCAAAAGCCACTTAGAGTGAGGGTTTAGGGTTTTTAGGGTTTAGGGTTAAGCGTGCGCCAATAAGTAGCTGCGCCCAAAATGTAATAAGAAAAGCCACAGATCTGTTTTTCAGAGCTCGGGCCAAAAGGTAGAAGAGACTACAGAAGGCAAATATGTTCTCTGGAGTCAATATGGCAAAAACATTTCGGGCAGAGTTGTTTGCCGGTTAATGCATAGGCCCCTCGATGAAACCAACATGTGACCAGGGCGCCCGCTGCGCTGGCGAACCTTAAACTGCAAGCCCTAAGCCCCAAACTGCGAACCAAAAACCTGTAACTTCAATTTGTAAACCCACGGCTTACGCTGCCCACCTGTGATGGTGGGCGCTCTTATGCCCCTCGCGCAAGGCCGACCCAGAACGATCACTTGCCTTTCCACAGGCATGGGACGTGTAGCACGGGCCTAGTACTGGGACTTGTTCTCATTGCGCTCGCCTTCATAAAGTCAATACCCAAAACCCGAACACTCTCGTTCAGGCTCTTGGCCCACTTTGTTTGGGGGGTTCCTAGACCTGCAGGGCGTCTCCGAGCGGATTTCGTGACAAGGCCTTTCAATGCTTACAGCGGGGAGCATCAGGGGCCTCCCAAAGGTGAATCTTTCAGGACCTGAAGGGTCCTTTTAGGGAATTCCTTGGGCCTCAAAAAAAGGGCCTGATCTAAACTTCCCACAGCCCAGAAGGCCCCGCTAAAATGCAAACCCCAAACACTAAGGTGCAAACCCTCAACCGCTAAACAATTAAGCCGAAACTGCCCAGGACATCCTGTGGATCGTGCAGGAGCTTTGCGCCGCTCGGCAGAAGCTTTGAGTAGGGGCTGAGGGTTGAGGTTTAGGTTTACGGTTTAAAGTTTAGGGCGCGGCTACAGAAAAAGAAACATGGTATTTAGGCAAAATCCGACGGGGGTTTGGGGTTCAAGGGATTCGGATTTTGGGACTGAGGTTCTATAAGGTTTGGGTCTGCTTCTAAATCTTTTGCATCCCAAGATCTGGATGATGTTTGGATGCCTCGCAGATGGCAGCTACCTAGACGAATCCAACAGCAACCGTGAAGCCTACACCCGTGGGCATGCGAGTCTGAGGTCGTGTAGGGTGAGGGGCTTTTGGAAACCAAGAATAGAAAGCGCCGGCAAACCAAAATGCCACATGAATGACGGGTGCAGCAATTTCGGCAGTACGGACAGCAGAAGCGGTCGGATCTACATAGTATCATCCGTGTTAAAACTGCCCAGATCAAGACATGCTTGCGCTGGTCACGTGGTTCATGCTTGCATGCAACCCTAGGATCTGGGCCACTTGTCGAGTTTCATCGAGCGAGGGTATCTTCGACAAGAGAAGAAGATCACTTCGCGCCTTGGCAAATTATCGAAGTAGGTGTATCGACAACTACTGTAAGTAGGAAAACTCCAATTGCAACCAGACAGTATCCTATAGTCTGTTATACTTGCGACTGTAGAGCAGGCTAGAGTTTCGCGATATTATACCTAACTAGATAACAAATATTAGCAGAGCCCTGGATGGCATGCTGACTTGCAGGGATGTTCGGGCTTTGTTGGGCCTAAAGCCGAAATGCTTGACCCGAAGTTGGCCCTAAACCCCAAACCTTTCGGGCACTGGGGCCTTGTTGACTTGTGGAGCTTGGTTGATTTTTCCAGGCTTGCAAGGTCGGGTCGAGATTAGTTAGTTGTGGGTTCGGCGTCTATGCTCCCTCAGGTGTTAGTGGCCTCGAACGCTGAGCCCCAACATCATGGGAGCTGTACCCCTAAAGTACTACCCGAAAAGGTTTCCCTGATGTGGCCTGAATATAGCCCTTACATGAACTCACGTAGTCCCCTAAATTTCCTTGGAGGGACCCCTTGGCCCAGGGGTAGAAGCATAGGGGTACAATCCTGAAACCCTTGATAGGGACTTGAATCCCAGGCCTGCGAGTATGCCTGTTGTTCTTGCGACGCTGCTGGACATTTCGCGCGGAATGGACTTTGTCCACAAGAAGTCGTGCCTCTTCCAGTTTCAGGTTTATGGTGTAGCGACTGTCGTCGCAGGAATTGTGATAGCCGAGAGTGTACTATGGCTACTCAAATCAGGAGACTTGACGCTTTGATTTAAGCGGCAGCGCCATTCTTCTTGTCGCGCGTCTAATGCACATATATCGATTGAATCTGAATTTGTGCTTCCTGACGATTTGACTGCAAGGGTGTGATGATTCGGGCGAGGGCTTTGTCTGGCAATTTGGTATGGCGTTGCAGATTAGAGATCCGCTGCACTGTCTGAAGGGGTTTTGTCAGCTTATAAGTACAAGAACCACACACCTTTGCACCCCATAAGCCTTACACCCTATTGCGCTGCTCCTTGAGACTTCTGTGCAGATGTGTTTCGGTGCATCCAGAAGTTGCTCTTCCATCTTGCTGCCAAACCATCGTGAGCCTTAATAAGCACATGCCAAGATCACACCGTAAACTTCAACTCTGAAGCTGAAATTTTCATAGCTCACCAAACATTCACCAAACACAACCTCTACATTAGACCTTGCAGCGAGTACCCCGCTTCGCCCTCGCAACGCCCACTAGGCCCTGCTGCAGCACATTATTGGCATTTACGCCGGGTTATGACAGCTATTGCCATATCGCCGCATCCCAGTACTGCTGTGACAGCATTGTATGTGTAAAAGCGTCTACCTGAACCCCAAAAGTATGTAAAATAAGGGCCTTGATGGCTATTATTAGGGGTTTAGGCCTATTACTTTACATACTTTTGGGGTTTAGGTAGTATCCCTTTGTCTTCCCATCGTTAACTCATTCCTCAGCCTGCTCAGGATCATTCACGCCGACCTCACCGGCCGGAATATTCTGATTTCGAGCCAGGAGCGCACGAAGGCAGGATGGTCTTGGAATCAGGGCTCAGGGCCGGAATGTAGGGTTTAGGGTTTAGGGTTCAGGGTTTAGGAGTCAGGGCTCAGGGCCAGAATGTAGGCTTGTGTGTGTAGATATGTATATAGATAGAGATAGGTATGTCTCTATATATATATACATATAGTCATATAGATACATAGCTTATGTAGGTGTTCTGTGAGGGGTATGTAGCGATAGAAGGTCTAGGGGTAGTGGAGAACTGAATTGAAAAAGCAAATACGGAAGTCAATGGAAATTGACTTTCTAGGCATTTACAAGGATTGCAGCGCAGGGGCCCATTCAACTAGAAAAGGGTTGGAGAGCATAGTATGCTAAAGTTGTGTCAGGATTGTATAGGAATAGTATTGATAGTTACTGAAGCTTTGGTGTGGGTTGAGTTTAGAGCTTGGGGCTTAGGGATTGGGGTTCAGGAAATAGTGTTTTGGGATCAAGGGTTCAGTGGGGTGAGGGTTCAGGTTTCGGGCCCCTTAGCGAGAGCGCCTATACTGTGCTACACGAGGACCATTTTTACAAGTTATTCTAAGAGATTCCCGATTGTTGTTCAGTTCCCATGAATCAGAGAATTCATGTCGACAATACTGCGGTCCGAGCTGTAATCACGGCCGTGTGATGATTGGATTCTGCACGCCGCCAAATCCAAAGTAGTGACAGCAATGATGACAGATAACCGCCTAACTGACGCAGTCCCTGTTCCTGGCTAGCAACCTAGGACTCTTCGTTGGACCCTCAGCTTCTGAAAGTCTGCATATCAGGTGCCTTACGTTCAGCTTCCGTTCTGATTCCCCACAGCACGAAACATATGTGTGTATGTGTGTGTGTATGTACGTACGTACGTACGTACGTATGTATGTATGTATGCATGCATGTATGCATGCATGCATGCATGCATGCGCGTACGTAGGTATGCATGTAGGCATGCATGCATGTGCGAAGGTAGGTATGTATTTATGTAGGCGTGTATAATAAGTGCATATATACTTATATACATACATGTGTAAATCGCGGTATCCCTGTTCACTGGCTAGCATTACTGCTATACTGCCAAAGCCCAGACCATGACGTGAGCGCAGGATCGACCACAGGGCTTCTGCGCCAAAGTTGCCGCTTGATTTGAGAACGAAAATGCCAAAAGGACCAACCGTAACGTTGCTCTGCTTGCGTTGTTTCTCCCTGCTGAACGCAAAACATCACAGACAGAGGCCTGTGGCCTGTAAGCCAGGGCACTTGACGACTCCCCAGGGCCCCCAAAAGAAAAACCATTGCTGTTTTGCCTTGTAGTGTAGGCACCCCAAGATGTGATCTCCCCCATGATTGAGACAGTTCCTGCATTTTGGGGATAACTGCAGGGCATCTTGTAAGCTTGTGGAGGCTTCAAAGTTGTTACATGGTCACAAACGGTGGTGGGTTCCAGTAGGGTAAGACAAGGAAATGAAGAAAAGTCGGGCTAGAAGTTATGTTTAGGGCTTAGGGTTTAGGGTGTTGGCTTTAGGGTTCAGGGTTTTAGGTTCGACCTCAACCTATAGACGGCAGACAACGGGCCTCAAAAACCTGATTCAGCCGCTACACATTAGAGTTCAGGGCTTTAGGGTTCTTATTGGAGCTATATACGGATTGTATAGGGATTTTTTTTAGGGGTATAGTATAAGGGTTGAATAGGGATGATGGAAACTACTATGTTATAATAGGGTAATAAGGGGTTATGTAAGGTATATGTAGGGATAATGAAAAAGAAAATGGAAGCTACTAGGTAGGGTTTAGGGTTTTGGGTTTAGGGGTATATTGAGGGTTATAATGGAGAATCAAACCCGTAGGGATACATAGGGGTTATATAGGGGTCTACTAAGTTATCATAGGGTATTAAGGGGTTGTATAGGGGAAGAGTGCTGTGTCGCATGAGATGTGGGTAAAATGCCCAGTTAGACCCAGATACCCTCCTTTGCATTACAGCTCAGGACAGCACAAGTGTTTGGTACTATACCTGCCTCAGCTTTGCGGGGATGTAGTGGGAACAGCCATCGAAGTTAAGGACCATCTTGGCAGGGATTGTTTAGGAGGACCCCCCTACCCTTGAATAGTGGTATTTACAGGAATATACGAGGAATCTAGTATCTATAATCCTTATTATCTTTTATGGTCACTGTTACTGGGTGGGGGGTCCTCCTAAACTTTTTATATCCCTACACCCTAAATAGTGGTTTCCATTTTCTTTTCCATTATTACTATATACTCCCTATATGATCCTCACTCATAATCCCTATATAGCCGCTATACCTAAACCCTAAGAATCCCTGTATATCCGATTTTCCATGTTCTTTTCCATGTGATTTTCCATTATAGCCCCTAAATATCCCTATACAACCCCTATGTATACCCGTTTATGCCGCAGTAGTTTCCATTTTCTTTTCCGTTATCCCAGAGTAACCCCAATATAAACCCAATATACTTACTATCCTCTCTCTATACAAATATATATATATATAACCCTAGTATATGACTATATACTCTCCATAGAATGCTTATATATCCCTGTATATCCCTAAGGGATTGGTAACTAAGGCCGATTTCGGGTTCGCAAGATATGCGGTGACCGGCCGTGCCCTGCCCACGCAGGAGGGGCATCAGGGCCTCAGGATGCAGGGTTGGAGAGCATGTGAGCTACGGACTAAATTTAGGTGGGGGGGGACCTATAGGGGGAATATATAAGGTTTTAGGGGGATCAATTAAGGGATACTACAAATTTAGTCCAGGGCTCATGTGAGTAGCATTTTATACGGGGATCCTACGGGTAAGATTATATCCTCCTTTCCTTATATAGCCCCATCTAAGCCTCTGGGGGATTTAAAGTTAAAGGCTCAGGGTTGGCAGGTTAAGGGCATTTGGGGCTACATAGGGATAATGTATAGGGGTTGTGTAGGAATAATGGAAAATGAAATGGAAGCTACTATTCTATAATAGGGTAATGAGGGGTTATATAGGGGCTATATAGGCATAACGGAAAAGAAGATGGAAGCTACTATGTAGGGTTTAGGGTTTTGGGCTTTGAACTTTCAGCCTTTCTGCGAGGGGCCTGCCTTGCAGGACATTGGCACCATTACCCACATGCCACCAGAGCTCATGGACCCAGACGGTGGCGACGCTTGACCATGCAAGCAGTTTATAGCTTGGGTATTGCCCCCCTCAGTAACAGTTGGAAAATAATTAGAATGTGGTCATATTACTGGGTGGGGGCAGTACCCAATTTATAGCAGTGCTTTAGATGAGGCATTCGGGTAGCTTTCTCATACCTAAACTCATGTCTGCTTTACCCCATATGTCCCCCAATTGTGGCTCCAGTTGGGTTAGAAGTACAGTTATAAGGAGGTTATAAGTTATAAGTACCCATGGACCTCCAAGCCCTTTGCCCTAAGCCCTGAAACGTGACGTGTAGGATGCTATGCCCCCATATAAGAAACAACAATAATGATAATAACCCCTATATACCCAGGTTCTGACACCGGCCGCCGACGTTTGGTCGTTTGGCGTCATCGCTTGGGAGGATTGACAGAGTGAAGGGTTTGTGGAATTTTGGACCCTAAATACCTTGGGCGAGGGGCTTGGGGTACATAGAAGGCTGAGGGCTTGGATTTCCGTATCTGGAGTGTACCTGTTTAGTCTTAGCATTTTGGTTCAGCCGTTCGGAGACAGCCAAGTCGGGGTATGTTTGTTTACAATTTGTCAAGGTGATGCATGCTGAGGTAGCGTGCGAAATGAGCCTGCGCAATTCGTGATGCTATTCGCTATCCACTTCCTCCTGTCATTAGCGACTATGTACGTAGACAGCACCAAAACTTTAGCAGTAGAAACTACGCCGCCGGGGCCCGAAGTAGTGCAAGATTTCGGCCGTTCTACCCAGTAGCAATAATGTCAAAATGCGAAGCTACCGCCGGCACTGCACTCCAAGCTTGTCATGTAGACTCCTGATGAGCCAGCCTCTCCCTTCGCTTCAGGGTTTAGGGTTTAGGTCTTCTATATAGGGACCTTTAGATTGGATCCTTATGGGCAAGAGTTCATGAATCTTAGTGGTTCAGGTAGGGAAGAGAGGAAGGGAACCCCCCTGTAGCCCCAAGCATATATAGCTGTCTCCTCCTTCCTTTCCTGCAGACCCTACTAACAACCAGAACCCTAAACCCTAAACCCTCAACAGTTCTCGGGGGTCTGCAAAAACTGCTTAGGGACTTACGCAACCCCAACTCCCAAGATGGGAGCCTACAAGAGTTATACCCCTAAGATCCTAAGGGTAATATAGGGGTACTATTGGGGTTATGTAGGGTATAGGGTTTAGGGTTTGGGGTGACCAGACTAGCTTTCATTAAGCACATAAGGCTTTGCTGACTTCAGTGGGCGGACCCTTGCCACCGTCAGAGACGGCTTCAACATTACGTACATCAACTCCTGGTTCGCTGTTGAATGTAAGTCTGTTCGCGTGTTCCAAAACATTCGGAGCCCTTTTTTGGGAGGCCTCCTATTGTGTGATTCAATTCATTATACATAAGGGGCACGATTGATGGACACTACCATGCGTTAGTATCATATTTATTCAAGCCGATAAGGAACTTAAAAGCATGAAATTGTCTCTCCCCACCAAGGATCTACCAGGCTAGAGTTTGCCAGATGCAAAAAACCCCAAGACCTCGCTTCTGAACAATCGAGGCGGCCTTTTGTTTTAATGCATTCGCACTATTTCACATAGACCCGGGGATTTTCTATATCCAAAAAATGGAATCAAGATCCAGTTCTGTGACCTGGGCATTCTGTCTTAATGACAGCAGGAATCTAATTCAGCTGAAAGCCTTACAAATATTATGACAAATGAGATTCCATAGCAATGGTCCATCACCTTTTCCCCTATGCAAGACCGTCTTTTGCCAATCCTGCTGAACAACAATACCGAACATAGTCACCATAGAAACCCAAGAGCAAACGAATCACCAAAATAGGCCCTCTCTCTGCAAACGAACCAAAACTTCGTTCTCTAGTTGGGAAAGAGTTAAGAATCAATAAGCATGGAATCCACTTCTCGCTCTTCCGCAAGAAAAATATAGGTGAAACCTTGCTGACCTGATGGAAGTGAAATCTCCAGTTCCTCACAGCTAGTATAAAATGGAACTTGGCGTTAACTCCACGCTTGAAAGTTTCAGCCAGTTGGATTTACTGAAACAACTTTGACTCAGCCCAAATCCGGAGAAGCAATGTCACCCCGCACCTTAGGGTCTTCCACCCAAAGGAAGAAAACGTGTAGTTTGAGTACTCCGAGCAGTCTACAAAAAAGAGAGCTGATATCTTTTAACCTTTTAACTATGACTGCTTGAAATTGGCAGTGGAATTACACCATGTCAGCAATGCAAGGCAAATGGCCACTTTCACGAGTTCCATGGTTCACATCAGCCAAAGTGGAGAGATGTAATTACTAAAAGAGAGGATTCTGGCTTCTGGCTTGCGGTGCACCTATTTCTTCCAAAAAATCGAATTTGCCCGTAGTTCTAACTGGAACCAGTTATACTGGCTTGAAATGGGCGAGGAGGTTTCATGGGCCAGTCCCAGCATCGAGTCTATTTACCCGCATTAAGGCACTTGATTTAATGGAGTTCTGTCAAAAAACGTGGCTCGCGGGGTAGTCCTTTTCAACCTAACGAACTTAAGTTAGCCAGTGCAAGTTTCTTAGAAATTAAGCTGGCACCGCAGCTTCTGTCAGTCATGCCGGGGTATTCTATGATTGAATTACTCAAAATGGCCTCTAGTTCTAGTTCTCCAAGAAATCTATAGCAGGCATCTAGCGACGGGTCCACATGGCTCCAGGGAGGGGAGCGTCGCATTTACTTCGCAAAGCCTTACCTTGACGCCTGCTGAGAAGACAACTTTCGGGAACAATTGTCGAACCGTGCAAGAAGTGCCAAACCACTCCGAGTCGACCCCCAGAACACATCTACAAAATTCCGAATTGAGCTCTGCGCACTGGCGTTACAATCCGGCTATCATGGCTTGACTATACAGTGCCTAAAACACAACTGATGCTTTGAACCTCCAGTGGAAGTGCGGGGAGGCCTTCCATGGCAAATGCTGCTATCAGGGCAAGAACCCTGGGCAGGCAGGTTCTCGTTGAGATCCTTTCGGTTCCGAGATGTTTGGTGGGTTTAGGGTTCGGGCCATACAACCTCCCTAGTTGCCCTGCAAACACGACTGTCCTTTACAGAAGGAAGGTAATATGTGATCCAACGTTTGCTTGAGGGAGGGTAAAGTGTCTAGGGTCCAAGGGCTTGGGGTTTAGCGTAGGAAGGACGACTTGGTATCTCCGCACTTCAAAGCGAGGATTTGGGCAAGACAGCATGCAAACAACTCTTAAAAGTGATCCAGGCAATCGCCCTATGATCCCTGACCCCGCTGCATCACCGCAGGTATCGAAAGCTGCGTTCTAAACACCTTACTCGCGCACCGTCTAGGGCTCACAGACCACTGTTTAGGGCTAAGCCTTAAGCTTTAAGGATTCCTGTGTAGGGTTTAGGGTTAGGGTTCTCGACGCCTTGGCCGTCAAATCGTGCCCCCATCACATCACAGTGCTCACAGGATAAAGAAGGGATCTTCTAAACAAGGGCTATGTAAGAGATCTTTCTTTCATCAATACCCTTCCATCCTACGTGGAGGTGCATGAGCAGTCACACATGGAGTTGCCAGCACTATTACACGGAACGATGCTTCTTCACATTTTCTGCGGCGCTTAGATCCAACTTACAACTACCATCATCAAATAGAGAATAGAGCCCGGCGCCAAGTATGATGCCCTGGAGAGCTATCTGTTGCCGCTTTGGGGGATTTGCCGTGCTTAGCAAGGTAATCCTAAACACTAAAGCAAAGATTTACAAGGCCTTCTCCCACAGACCCCGCATTCCAAAGGCCTCCCTCCTTGCCTCAAGAGTGCGCCAGGGGCCGGGCGCTGCAGACCTGATATGAGCTATAGCCTAAACTCCTTAAAAGGGGGTATATAGAGGATGGTATGGGGAAGTATTATGGGGGTTATGAGGGGGATACTCGGAGTTTAGACTATTGGCTCATATGCTCGCCCTGCACACATCGCAGCAAATCCAAAACCTTAAATCCTAAACCCCACACCCTGAACCTTAACCGTGTCTTTGATATTCGAGCGTGGGCTCGGGTTCAAAGAGCTGGGCGGCGCCAATTGAAAGTACCTGATGTGATGTACACTGTTGCCCGACAGCTGAAAATCTTAAACCCTAAACCCTAAACAAAGAACCCCTCCTCCGCCGTGTACCCTACGTCCTGCCCAGATCGTGATCACTGTCCCTGAGTCTGCAATGGAAATATTGGGGCGCCTGATTTGGTACTTTCCATAAATAGGGGGACGCCAAAATACTATAATCTTGTTATGGAGACCCCCCAAGAGTACCTTTATTTTGGGAAACCCCAATTTACAGAGTATTCTTTCAACTCCGGATCTCTTTGGAGAGAAGTCGCCTTGGCTGTACAGGTTTGGGGTTTTAGCATTTATGAGGCTTTAGGGTCTCATTGGGACTTAGCTTGGACCTTAGACTCTTAACCCTTAGGGATTCCCTTACATTCTTATTATAGGTACCTAAGGGTAACCCTTAGTAGGGGTCCTAAGTGCCACGTAGGGGTTCAGTAGTTTTAGGGTTGAGGGTTTAGGACAAAGTTGTGGGCCAGTTAGTGATGGATTGGGGGGTTTCCCAGGTCGTCAGGGGGTAATTCTGATCAATTAAATCGTTTGTTATCTACTGTATGTCCTAATTATTCAACTGATCAATTAATTCCTGAATAAGTTTGAGAAACTCTTTGATGAATTTATTAGTTATTGGTTCTGAACGGAGTTTGAAACGTTTTTTTTAGAGGCAGCCCTTTCTAATGCTGTCAAAAAGATAT
>CAJNIZ010013324.1:59965-85214 GCA_905231905.1 Symbiodinium pilosum
ACTACTATAGGGAGTATTAGGGAGGATACTAGGAGTGTAAAGCCATGGCTCACATGAACTCAGGAATTCTTCAGGTTGAAGGTTAGGAGGGACATCGTTGAACATTAGGGTGAAGTGATTAAAGCTTCTGAGGAATAACACGATCGGGAGTTTAGATTTCCTAGCAAACTCTGGGAAATTCTGGAAATCAAGCTCGCCAGAACTCCGCGAGTAAGCATTCCAACAAAATTCAGTTCGACTTATGTGGCATAAGGTGCTGTATGGGCTTAAAGAAATTGTTTACTCGTACCAGCCGCATATGGTTCCTGGTAACTCATCTGACAACCTTTCGAGCTTCAGCCCAAAACCCTAAACCGCGTGGTAACAGCCCTGGAGCCTCTAAAAGCCTTTCGGTCATGCTCGTCCCTTCGCAACAGCAGTCACGTTTTCAAGCCTTGTAAGGCAAGAGTGTGGCTCAACATAGTTTGTGGCTCAGGATTTGGGATTTCGGGTGTTGGGTTCTGTTTCTGCACATGGGATGGCAGAAAAGAAGCCCGCCTCCCTACCTGCAAACTTCATACAGAGGTTCCATATGAATCCTGGTATGGCCTGTAAACAGGTGTTCATAGTTCACACCCCGCAAGCAGGGATTCCTGTGTGTTTCTTCCTTGAGCCTGTCCTTCCATAGTCTCCACACAGCCTGTAGAAAATGATGAGGACCATCTTGAGCATCAATCTTCAGACCCAAAACCATAAGCCCCATAATCCCTACATGATATAAAGAAACATTCTTAGGTAGTCCCTATGTTCCCATTAGCTACAACGGTTCCCTTTAATTAGAGGTTCCTACACAAGCCCCTAGATTTGTTGATGGCTTCTCCAGCAAGTGAGTATGGAAATAAAGAAGGGCCATGATCTTGAACAATTTCTTGCCGAAATGTGCAGCGATGCTAGAGCGAAAGGAGAGAGGGCAGCTTGACGTCAAACGACTGCGCCTTTAAAAAGAGAACGCCCATGCCTCCAGCGAAGCAGCATCCCCTCAACCCTGAACCCGAATTTCTGCACCGCTTATCCAGGCAATTCGTGCAACCTTACAAGTTCCATTCCTACAAAGCCTTTTAAAGGCTCCAGGTACGCTGCGTGAAGCCTTGCAAAACCCTGCCCAGAGGGGTTGTTCCTTCCCTATACCCCCCATATACCCCGAAATAACCCGAGATACCCACGGCCCAGGTTTTCCGGGGCAACATTCCACCTTGGGCAAAGGAAGCCCCGGAGGATTTCGTTGAGCTCATCAAGAGGCCACCTTTTTCTTTCTGCTAGCACGTGCAGATTCTGTTGGATGGAGGAGTTCTAGCATTGGAGTCCAGGCATCATAGTATTCTTGGGGTCCTGAACAGGTCAGGACTCTTCCATCCACCGTATCAATGCTAGCACCATCCTTACTGCTGCTACTACTACTACTACTACTCCTACTACTACTACTACTCCTACTACTACTACTACGACGACAACAACAGCAACTACTACTATACTACTACGACGACTAGACGACTACGACTACTACGACGACAAGGAGGACGACGACGACAACGACTATTGCTGCTGCTATTGCTGCTGCTCCTGCGGCTGCTACTGCTACTGTGACGACGACGACGAGGACGAGGACGAGGAGAACGACGAGGACGAGGACGAGGAGAACGACGAGGAAGAGGACGAGGAGAACGACGAGGACGACGACAACGACGACGACGACGACCAGGACGACGACCACGACGACGACGACGACGACGACGAGGACGACCACGACCACAACCACGATCACGATCACGACCACGACCACGACCACGACGCACCGCCACCGCCACCGCCACCGGCAGCATTCCCCCTACCACCTACGCACCCCCCCCCCCTCTCTACTAGCCATATTCGCGTAAACGCTGAAGTTAGGCTGCACAGCACGGAAGCAACACAGGGTTATGGTGCAAATGTGCCTGAATCACGTTATACAAGCAAGAATGTGCCGTAAATACTAATAGTGCTTACGTTCGCACTTCACATGCACCATACTATGCCCCCCACCTTCCACCCACCCACCCACCCACCCACCCACCCACCCACCCACCCACCCACCCACCCAACGCCATGCTGTGCAAAGAGCTCCTCAAACTCAAGGCCGCGAATATTCACGCCAGCGACAGGGACTGCCACCGCCACTCCCGCCGCCATGAGCGCAACCGCCGCCCCGCCCACCACAACTACCACCGCAGCCACAGCTACCGCCTCCGCCACCGCCTCCGCCACCGCCTCCGCCACCGCCTCCGCCACCGCCTCCGCCACCGCTTGATTTGTTCTATTATCAGTTCTTGCTCTAGTTGCACTTCTGTGTCTACGCTGCTGCCACACCACCACTATCAGTATTCTTATCTTGCTTACTGCGTGGCATCACAAGAGTGGAAACAGCTATACAGTCAACTGTTTTTTCCACTTTTTGACCTGGCGTTTCAGGGTTGACGATTCTCCAGCAATTTCACAGTGGCGTGCATACTTGATCTTTGTTCCAACAAGTCATGGGGAATGGTAAGGCTTATCAGCTTGGTAGGATTCACGCCGTAACCTCTTACCCAGTCTGAGGTGTTCCTAGTTTTGCCTTGTGTGTCTTTTGGGGAAATATTGAATACAGGGGTTTAGGAAAGGAGGTGAGATCTAGACCGGTGTCATCCGAGCTAAAGTTTTGTGTCTTGCCCCCGTTATCAAGCAACTCAGATAGTGCACTTGAGTAACAAATCTAAGAACCCGCCAGTTCAAACTAGGCATGCGAATTGGGCAGCAGAGTCTGGGTGCCAACCTTCTAGGTTGACAGGTGTCTGGCAAGTGCATAACTAAGCAGGATTCAGGATTTGGATGTTTCTGGATCAAAGTTTGGATTTGTAGTGGTAGGAGCAGTTTAGGGAGACAAGCCAAGATCATCGCACATAGAGCATCCTTGCCCTTCTTTTAGCCACCTGATTTGTGGCCCTGCTGAATCAGATCCACTTTCCAGACCTGTGCCGTCCTCTTAGATGAAAACCCCATACCCTAAACCTTCTCTCGAAACACTTCTGCTCTCACAGCCTAATCCATCTGTGCCCAGGCCTACAGCTGAAACCATGAACCCTGAAAGATAAGTGGGGATATAATAATGATTCGATGTTCGAGTTCATATTAGGGTCCTCCTATGTATGGAAGCTACCAAGTTCCCTTCCACCGATGAGGTGCTTCAAGTACAAGCATGAGGATCCGCAAGTTTCTTGGGTTAGGACTTGGGATTTACAGGTTTGCCAAGAGCGGGGTTCAAACCCATGCTGGACGTGACCACATTTTTTGGTACCCTGTAGCGAGGAAAGAGTAGAAACTTCTGCTACATCGCTAGCTGCAGACGCCCCAGCTATCATGACCTCTGATGAAATCATGTTAAAGGCTCATAGGCCCCAGACATGCGCGAGAAGGAACCAGTGAGAACCATGTCAGATACTTGTAACTAGCTTGCTCTTATACCTGAGTTTTGGAGGGAAAGTGCCCGATAATACATCCACATACCTCAGTCAGGCTTCTGCTGAGTCCCCGGCAGTGACAGGCATTGCGTCGTCAAACGTTACCAGACATCATACCCGAATGCCGAAACCCGAGTATAATATCGTTGCTCCGGAAGAGCTTCCACATGCTTACACGAAGAGAGAGTAGCTCAGGGCTTAGGGCTAAGATTTTAGTGCTACATTTGTAAAGCTCAAGTCGTAGGGCTTGGGGCGTAGGCTTGTGCAGGGGCTTGATGATCAGGCTGCTTGGTGCAGAGTAGGGTTCAGGAGTTTTAAAGCATTGGGCTTATGGTTCTGCGTATTATTCAGTGGAGGGTTGAAGATGTTGAAGGTTTGGGGGCATTGGGCGTAGGGTTCACAATTTAAGTCTATAGTCCCCACTTAAGTGGATAGAGTATGGCTTTGGGTATATTCGAATAAGATCCCCACATACACCATATTCTATCTACTTAAGGGGAGCTATTGGGTGTAGGGTGCATGGTCAGGGGTTAAAGCTTTGAAGGTTTTCGAGCTTCGGGTGAGGGCATAGGGCTCAGATTGGGAGCCCGACTACCTGTACATGCTTGCAACGTGAGCAGGGCCCCAAAAAGTTCGTTAGGGTTTAGGTCCTACCAAGGGGTATTAAACAGTTATGTTGGGATAATGGAAAAAATGGAAATTACTATAATGGTGCTATGTAGGGTTTGGGCTTTAGCGTAGCGTTTAGGGTTTAGGTCCTACCCCCGTGTTTGGAGGGGCTATACAAAGACCACCGACCTGCATGACGTAGCTTGAGAGGCTCAACACTCCTTGGGACTTAGCTTGGACCTTAGACCCTTAACCCTTTGGGATTCCCTTATATTCCTGTTATAGGTACCTAAGGGTTAACCCTTGGTACGGGTCCTAATTGCCACGTAGAACAGGTAGAATCAGAATTAGAGGCGATCATGTTCTGATGGCCTGAGGATGACATTCGAGTGTTTTGAGCTATAGTCTACACTCCTGAAAGAGGGTTATATAGGAGATTATATAGGGGACTACTATAGGGGTTATTAAGGGGGATACTCGGAGTGTAGATTATAACCCCTATAGTCCCATACATAACCCTATATATGTATAGCAGTTTCCATTTCATTTTCCATTTGATTCTCCATCATTAAGGGAGATACTAGGACTATAGCTCTCATGGTGGCATTCCAGCTTGTTCTATTTAAGCATTCCTCCAGGACCCATTTATGAACAGGGTTTAGGGTTGAGGGTTTCATGATTCAGGTGCACGTCTGAGGCCTAAGCCTCAAACCTTACGCCCTGTGCCTCAAAACCCCCAGCCCTAAACCAAATAAACATTTGGAGGGTAAGAGGGACTTGGTAAGTGTAAGCCACACAGTAACCGACTGACTGAGTCGCCCTGACCCAAAACCCCAAAGCCTAAATTCAACATATTTTTCTCATTCCTTACTAAGCCCCCCTAAAACCTAAGCCTGAACCCGACGAAAGTGCAGGAGCGACCCACATTCGAGGACCTCAACCTTGAGCTGGAGTCCTTGCTACCCCGCTGAGCCTTTAGGGCTACAGAGATTCGGGTTCAGGGAGTAGGGTTTAAGGGTTAGGGTTTAGGGATTAAGGGTTAAGGATCAGGGTTCAGGGATTAGGGTTCAGGGCCCCACACCTTCGTGTATCCAGGTAGCAGCTATTTAGGTAAAGGATCAGCATCTGTGGGCCTGGGGCGTGAACTCTCGGCGGCGCGACGAAAACCCCAACCCCACAAGTCTGAACCCCCGACGTCCTCTTCACAATCAGTGTCTCTACATGCAGTGGAGGTGTGGATAGATTAGATACTGCCCCTACCCATTAACAGTTGGGCTACATTTTTGAACTATAAGTATATATAGAGCCCTGAATATGATCCCGAATATAGTCTGTTAATGGGTGGAGCAGGACCCGATGGATAGAGCATTCGCTGAAATAGAGTCGATAGCTTCGAGTTGGAAGGCCATCAACTCCTGATGGACCCGAAGCAGACACTAAAACCTCGCAACTTACAGGCTTTTAGTCGGGAATCTGGGAATATAATCCCTATATGAGCTATAGTCTAACCTTCTTAAAGGGGGGCTATATGGGGAATAATAGAGGGGAGAAGGATAGGGGGTATTTAGGGGTATACTAGGAGTTTTGACTATGGCTCATATAATCTATATATAACATATTCCCTGATTATTCCCTACTAACAACCAGTAAGACAATGCTACCTGAGTGAGGCCTGATCTGCAGCCTAACCTAGGCTTCATCCGCTACGCGGTGTAAGGTTTAGGGTTTAGGGTTTGGGGTGAGTGAAAAACAGAAATTGTAAAGGCGAACGACAGAGAATGCTGGTGTAGTAATAGGAGGTTTGGGACTGTTAGCAAACGTTGAGAAGGGCACTGGCGCAACAGCCGTCAAAAGGGCAGACAGCTTCGAGATTCACATTAGAGAGCCTAATTATGAAAGCTCTCATAACCGCAAAGGGATATTGCCCGGTCAAAGCCTTATACACTCATGCCGGTGAAGAGTCTCTTGCTAGCCCAAACTGGCTATGAAGTTGGGGATGTCAAGCCTACAACATAAATCCTAAACTACGCGCTCACACTCGTATCGCTCTGCGGAACCCACAAAAACCCTGTTATCCCAGCGCGACCTTCGAACACCACGATCCTGACACAATCCTTGGACGATCCTAGAGTCGTAGAGTTTCTATATGAGCTTTTGTCTTATCTCCTTAAAGGGGGTTTATATAGGGGATCATATAGGGGAGTATTACAAGGGTTACTAAGGGGGCTACTAGGAGTTTAGACTGTAGCTCATATAGGCACGCCAAATATGAAATTTGCAGCCGGAGTTAATACAACCCCGAGACCGCATGAGGCACCGTGAGTAGTATGATACCAGTGGAATGCCAAGGGTGGACACAGGGCGCCGTAGTCAGCTTTAGTATGGCCCTACATCCCTGTTAAACCTCCATTGTGTGCCCAATGTTGGTTGCTACAGCTCCTCTGAGTCCACTAACAGCTGGGGTCCCTATATACTAAACCCTAAACCCCAAACCCCATAGGGGCTTTAAAGGGGTTCGTTATGAGAAGCTCCCACTGAAGCCCAGGTTGGCCAAGGAGAAAGAGAAGCTTGACCCTGCCGTCGAAGTCGCCGACGCGTCTTAATCTCCTCGTAGGAAGGGGCATCATGGGTTCAAGGCATTGGTTCTGGGGACCAACATTCAAAATACTATAGTGCTTTCTATGGGGACCCCAAGAAGGTACCCTAATTTTGGGATATCCTCCATATGGGGATGTATCGGCTTCAGGGATGTTTCGGGTTTAGGGGTTGAATTATGGTAAGCAAACAAAGCCTTAAACCCAAGCCTCAAGTAGTCTAGGGTGTAGGGTTTAGGGTCTTAGTGGTGGTAAAAGGTTGGGTGCCATGTCCATCTCTGCTTTCTCCAGAATGCAAGAATGTCCAATGTAGGGTTAAATATGGGGCTACTGGAAAGAAAATGGAAGCTGCAACATTACACCAGGGTATACCTGATTATGTAGGGGTAATATACGAATAATGGAAAAGAAACTGGAAACTACGATCTCTTAACCCTAACCGTAAACCCTCAACCCTAAATAGTAGTTTCCATTTTCTTTTCCATTACCTGATATAACCCCAATATAGCCCTATACAAATTCTATAGGTCCCTACATAACCCCTAAATCCCAAACTCAAAAGCCATGAGCCCGATCGATTCCGGCGCGCTGTTTTCATTGTTTGCACTCCCGTCGGCTGGACAGAGTTCCCCGTCGAGTTGAGTTGAGGCACGTGTCAAGAAGCTTTCAGGTATACAAAAGGATTACAGGGTGAGATTTAGAATTGCAGGGTAGCGATTTGGCATGTAGGGTTCAAGACATGGGTTCTGTGGCATAAGGGTCAGGGCTTCGAATATGGATTGCTGTTGTAGCTGGCCCCCAAATTGTCTTGCATCCCTGAAAGTGCCAGAATAGCGTCGCTGATAATGCATTCATCCGCACAACGTCTTATGCCCGGATGCAAGAATATTATTTTTCAAAGCGAGGCGCCCTGTCTTTGAATGTGTGGAGGCTTGCCTCAGAACATGTTATGAACCTAGCGACAGGAAGAAGTCAGCGCCACGAAGACCACAAAACCAGAAAAGAAAAAACACCCAGCTGACTATCAGTCATAGTGTCAGAGAAATTCCCGTTTGTGGCAATGACATGCCATGTTTCAGTGTGCGAGAAGCCATCCACAAACGGAGGTTGCAGAGGCGAGCATCATATGTGGCTTCCCCTCCCAGCGGCGATCTACGCTGCCTAATCTTTGTAGCAGTAAAAATGCAAACCACCAGAACTCATTAAACATGGAAAGTAGATAGGGGAGAGCACGTACCTACTAGCTGGTCTTAATGAAGGTGACCACGCTGCCCCCAAACGCCACTGCAAGAACCTTCACTTTGCTGGGTTGCTGTTAAGGAACTTAAATGAAGTAGCCAGAACATGGATATAGTAAATGACGGGGTTCCTTATTATAGTGATTTGCTCTAGTTCCTTAACAGAAACCCGCTTTTTGTCGGCAGCAGGCTTGCAAATACTATTATGCTTACTATGCCAAACGCGCAAAGCACTCTCTACCCCAGCACTGTTCTTTCGGTACCTAGTCAGAACACCATGAAGTAATATGTGCACAAGTACGACCAGCCTGTGTAATGATCGTATCAGAGCTATGAAGTACCAGAAGTGCCAAGTTTTTGTCAACTCCTAGCAATGGGAGTTCGACATCCATGTCATAACGATAATCAATTCTGATCACAGTAACTTGCGCACATGAGTCTGCATGACTGCAGCAAGAGGTCAGTGAAGGTCATGAGGGCCATCACGGTGTGAAGTTGCACAAGCAAAGAAGCAGCACGCAATACCAACGGGGTTCGCACTAGCCGTAGCACCTACACGCACGATGCAGTCAGCCAGTCATCAGGCTGAACACCACAGACTTCGTAGCTTGAAGCCATCAATCCTAAACCGCAAGCCAACAACCAATGCCCTAAGCCCTCACCACTCAAGAAAAAAAACTGTTGCAGACAGCACAGCGGCCTCGTTTGAGCATTGCCTCAAGATGTGCCCAAGTGTGTTCTTTTGTTGTTTTTGCGGGGAGTTGCCACAGCCTTTCGGAATCAAAGGCTCCAACTGTGTCGTTGGGTGGTGCAATCATCTCAAATATATGTACACGGGTCATTGTTTTTGTTTGAGCTACAGTCGAGTAGGGGCTGCAAACGTATGACTTTCAAATAGTCTCCCAAAAAGGACCCAGAGTAACATAACCTGTTGCAAGCAATTGATGCGTGCGAAGTCTCTGTGCTTTCCTTGTCCAGCACCACGGCGCTCTGGAGAAAGCTAGGACGCCATCTTGCTTTCTAGAACTCTAAGTGAGCTGTAGCGTTGGCAATGCTAGTGTTGTTAACCTTACCGTTGCTATTAAAGATGAGTATCCAAATATTGACATTGCTGGTACTATTACTGCTACCCTTGCTCCTGCTTCTGCTGCTGCTGCTGCTGCTGCTGCTGCTGCTGCTGGTATCGTTCTTGTTTTAATGGTTGCGCGTATATGTTCTTTATATACTTCCTTCCATCTCAACTGTCACTGTTTGATCAGGGCTTGTATGGTTCCCATAACTCATTATTACTAGTATTAGTATGTTACTATTGCTATGCTATGGTTGTTAATGCTATTATTGTCATGGCCCCTATCTTACTGTTATTGTTATTTCTAGCACGGTTTGTACTAGCGTCCTTAATGGCTCCCGCAAACCCTAAACCCTAAATCCCAGAGTCGGAAACACGAAAAGCCCGCCCAAGAAGAAATCTCATTTTGTGGACCCTCAGCGATTCCGTAATAGAGTTGATATAGGGGTTATGTACGGTTAGATATGGAAATACAGGGAGTATATGGGGTTCAAGGCTTTGGGGATATTACCCCAAGAATGCAGAATCAAGTGGGAAAGAAGATGGACAATTAAACGGAAATTGGGATTAAATTCGGGGTTATAGAGTTGTTATGAGAAATCCTACTTGTCCCTAAGTAAACGAGATCTTGTGAATTATGGTGGTACAGTATGTCAGTTTAACCAAGGCAGAATTTTCAGCTTCGATCGCACTTACCTGTTTGAACAGTGGTATAATTTCCGGCCAGTCCAACTGGTAGAGGGCTTAGGGTTCAGTGGGCTGCTGTTCAGGAAGTCAAATGAAATTGTCGTAGCGCAGAATCAAATGGAAAAGAGCACGCAAAAGGAAATACTAAATGAAAAGGACCTAAAATAACATGTAGGCCAAACCTAAATTACCATTATCTTGGATACGTCTTTCTTTCCGTGGCAATTTAACTGGTTAAGCTCCTTGGCAGCATCTGCTTAAAAAAGGTTCATATATGAACAATACTGTGAGCAGACATTGAGACGTGCGAGATTGTTGGTGAGGGGTTTCTTGCCTGAGCAAAACGAAAATAGTACAGTACGCATGAACCCTTGGCAGATTGAAGACATGCATGTAAAACCGCTTCCAATTTGGACTCTCCAGAAGGCGCGTTCAGGTACACTCTCGTTCGGGCTTTCTGCCGAGACAGCTGAGATCCGCTTCCATGGTGCCTTTCCAGCGTGTCGCCTCGTTTCTGCTTAGGGGTCCCCGGCACGCCCTGGACTTCCTGCGCAGGACACTTGGGGCTTAGCGTCTCGAGTATGGGTTGCATTTATGAAGTATGAGTTTTTTGGGTTGAAGGCTAAGCCTCTGCCTTCACCTTTGTGTGTCCATGCCGGGGCCTGGGGGCCTGTGAACAAGCTTGAATACAGGTACTTTGTCAGGTTCAGAAGTGGAAGAGCGCAGGCAGCGCGCTTGCAGAAGATGTATAATGTATGGGTCTTGGTAGGAAAGTTTCGTGCCCGTAGCGCGGAAATTGCAAAGCTGCAAATCTTCTCCAAAACCATCCATGGCCACCATGTTTTGCAGAGTCAGTAGGCTTCAGAAGGGCCGGCCCGGATCATTTTTTAAATCTCCCAGAGTCAGTGCCCCAAACGAAGCCAAGACAAGAAAGGCAATTTAAAGAAGCCGGAACTCTTCCATTCCCTGCCGGCGGCGCTAATCTAGCACATCGAGATACATCCAGAATAAAGATCCGTGTCTATTCCCACACAACATGCATGCCCCACGGTGTCCCGCCCAACAGGTAACACACCTTCCCTCCTGCAGGAATGAGCTATGAACGGAAATGCCCAGATATAGCCAGAAGCAATGAACCACAGCAACCCCAACCTTGCACTTCCACAACTGAGGGCATGGTTTCCTTGCATGATATAGTTCTGTGCCATAATCCACCCCTTCACCCCTAATCCTCCCAAACCTGCGCAGGCCACTTCATGAACCGGAAAGTTTGTTCAGATGTTTTGCGCACTGCGGATGTTGCCCGGTGCTGGTGCCAGATGAGGGACAGGGAATGCATGGGTTAATTGTGCCCAATCGTCTACTTGTTCCCTATTTCCTTGATAACGGAGAATCGAATGGAAAAGAAAATGGAAGAGTACATGGAAGATGGGGTTTTATAGGGGGTTCTATGGGGATAGTTAATCCACTCCCCCGAACATTAAAGCCACCTACCACCCTAGTGTTGAGTATCCTTATTGTGGCATATTGTTATACTACACAGGGCGTACTTGGTATGGGTGGAGGAGGGGGGGTCTGAGTACTAGCGGGAAGACGTTGTCAAGTAATTGTGGTACCTGTTTTTTGCTTCGTAACAATGCCTCGTATCGAACATCTCAAAAACGGGCCCCACGTGGGCTGAGCTTGAAGATCCGTGACACTTGTCATTCCTTAGGTGGACCCCCCACCCAGAAATAGTGGCCATAAGGGATAACGGTGATGATATTAGGGTTTTCTTATATCCCCATGATACCACTATCACAGGGTGGACGGTCCACGTAAGTCACTCCCATCACCATCGACAGCAGCACCAAGTATCACCAGAGAAGATATTATAAATGCTCGCAACTGGCACTGCTCTTAGCCATGTAATTTTCCGATCCTTGGGTTCTGGTTGTTGCGATTGCTGTTGTCAGCACAACTTGTTTTGTGTTGCATTTTTGCCGTGGTGGGGAACCGGAAACTCCTGGCCGTATGATTCTGTTCGGACACACACATTTTAGAGTACATTTTTATCACATTTGGTGCCATTACAAGATTGAGGGTGCTGTCGCGGTCGTGATGGATGTTGCCTCACATTGAATATTGTTACCATTCGCCATTCGCTTCTGAGTTTCCCGAAACGAGAGATACAACGCTTATCACCTCGGTCGCTTGTCACCTTGCGTGCTAGCGTTGCTTGATTCATGGGGTTGCTGTTGAGGAACTTGAAATCAGTTACTAACACAAGGAAGCTCCATTTTCTATTATACACCCATATTATGGTACTGTAATTTAAGTTCCTTAAGTCCCTACATGACCCCAGTTCCCATTTCATCTTCCATGTTCTTTTCCATTTGATTCTCCATAGAAGAAGGATCGGCAGGAGTTCAGACTTTAGCCCGAGCTCTCTAGATAACATTGGTCCCAGGATTCTTCTACAAACCTTTAAGGTATTAGGTTTTAGGGTCTAGGGCTTAGCGTTTGGGGATATTTGTTTTCGGGCCTATATATAGGGGCTGGGGTGTAGGGATATTACCCCAATTAGGAAGAATCAAATTGAAAAGCACGTGGAAATGGAAACTAAGGTTGCTTAGGGATTAGCAGCCGACGAAGGTGCAGGGGTACCCTGTTGAGCTGCTAATTCCTGCATGATCTTAGTTTGGACATGATTTCCCATTTTCTTTTCCACGTGTTTCACCCGTACCGGGTTGTATCCCTAAATCCTAAGTAGTAAATTCCATATTCTTTTCCATTCCTACTGTACCTAAAGCCTAAACCCTAAACCCTAATAAGTCCCCAAACCCAAAACCCTGTGACCGTTTATGAGCCTCTTCTGACACCATTGGTCTGACACCATGGATTTTCTCTGCAAGTGTGATCGTTCTTGCGCGATTACGACAGCACCAATTGAGCCATAGTCTTAAATTTTTTAAGGGGATTATATAGGGTAGTATTACAGAGGATATTAGGGGGATTCTAGGAGTTTAGACTATAGCTCAGATGGTTCATAACAATCCCAGCGTGTCCTCATAGAGCCCATTCTTGGCGACTGCCAGACGTGCATGTTGGCAAGCCAGGTGTCTCTGGCTAGTTGTATGTGGGGTGCTAGCTAGCCAGGCGAACATCCAAAGCGTACCTACACCTTCGTGGTCCTGTGTCTGAAATGGCAAGGGGGATTCTCGTTGGTTGGCTTTTGGTGATGCTGACTTGGTGTTCATTGGGCTGGTCTTCAGAGCCTGTCGACAGTTCAAGACAGGTCATACTTGAAGGGTGGGCAGATCAACCCGATCAGGGAAGAGCGCACCTTCTTCGGAGGGTTCCATTGCTGTGCTCATAGATCTTGCATTAGAGCGACCCAATTTTTGGCCTTCTACATTAGGAGCATGGCCGGTACCGTTCAACAAATGACCACCGTACACGTTGTCCACGAACATGTTTGTCAAGCTGAGAAACCCTGTACAACCCCATTATAGTAGTTTCCATTTTCTCTTCCATTATCGCACAGGAAGAAACAGGGCGACCACACTTGTGCGGCAGCTGCTTGCCAGGCTAGTCCACTGCTGCTCAAGATACTGGGCCTTTGAACATATATGATGGTAGATTATAGTATATCATGGTATGTTAAGGTATGTTAAAGTATATTATGGTATATCATGGTATATTCTGGTACGTTTTGTTGTTTTTCTGGTGCATTATAGTATATTTTGGTATATAACTGTATATTATGAAATGTTATAGTATATCATGGTGCGTTCTAGTAGATTTTGGTATATTATAGTATCTTATGGCATATGATAGTCTCTTATGGTATATCATGGTATGTTAAGTATTCGTCACAAAACGGCCCGTAGTTTGAGAGACCCCCGAGTTCTTTTTTAAAGCCCGGTCCCACGGTGCTCCGGTAGCCGCAGATGCCCGATCTGCAAGAGTTCGGGTTCAGAGTTCAGAGTGTAGGTGTGCAAGCGCGTTGATGTTAAGGAACTTAAATTAAGTTACCATACTGTGTGTTTATGGGTGGTTGTCAAAATTGATAGTGCTTTTTGGGAGTCCCTATGATAATACGGCACCTAATATTTAGGGTACCCAAAAAGGGACCATAATTCTGACAACCACCCATATAGTAAACAGTAGGGTTTCCTTGTTTTCGTAACTTAATCGAATTTCCTGAACAGTAGGCCAGAGGGCTCGGGAAGCAAGGATTGAAGCCCTAAACACTACTGTAGTATAGGGATTATGGGGTTGAGGGATTTAGGGTTTACAGTAGGATGTAGGATTTGGGGTTTAGTTTTAGGGTTATTACACCCAATGATGGAGTATCAAATGGAAAAGATGAAGGGGAGATGGAAACGGGGATTGCTAGGTGCTTCAGAACTGGAGGGTATGGTGGGCTGTCAAAAGTGTGTCCCCTGTCGCAGCAACATTGTTACCCCCCAAACCCTTAACCCTTATCCCACACCCAAAGCCTTTGTTGGGCCTGTATCCCACCCTTCACACGAACCAAATCCTGAGGAGTACTATAGGGGTTTCAATAATTGCCAACGTTATGGTTCCAGACTCCTAGTTTAACTATGGTATAGGGTACCTCACAAAGACCTCAAAATGGCATTGGTAACTCTTTTAGGCCCCTTCTTTGTTCTGTTGTGGATCCATACAGCATTTTTGTAGAAAGCCCTTTCTCAAAATGATGTCGGTCTCTGTGCGGCTTTGCCATGAGTTACATATGAATTACATATGGGAGTTTCTCGAAGCCCTTTCTGCATGACCCATAACATGGATCCTTACAACCCACGGGATATCCCCGGGGCTCCTAGATTTCCCAACCCTAAGCCCCTAAACCAAACAAAGGCACCCCTTTTGGAGTGGCTGACATATGACTTCAGAAGGGCGTTTTCAATGATGTTGCCTTGACGACCTGGCAAAGGTCCTACTAAGAGTTATAGTGATATAGGCGTGTCCGAGAACTAGGAGCCCCTTTTTGGAAGGCGCTCTAATAAGGATCATTGCATTTTGGCCCGATTTTTATGCAGCCCGCTGCTACTAACTAGGGAGTAGTGATGGAGGGTCAGAAATTTCCCTAAATCCTAAAGCTAAAAACCCTAGACCCTATTACCCTGGCAACCCTAAGGATATGTGGGGATATGGTTGTTTGCCTAAATAGGGGAACCGCAATATAGACCCCAAAATACTATAGTCCTCATTATTGGGGCCTCGAAATGGTAACCCTAATTTGGTGAAACTCCCATGTTGGGGCTCCCAACTGAGAATGATGTGGGGAGTTTTGGTTGCTGCCAGCGTTGCTAGCACATCGCGGTGGACCCTAAACCCTAAACCCTAAACCCTAGCTTTAGCCTCTTTTCAGGATCTTGCTTATCATGATCATTGTAGCTCTTCGATTTAGGGCTTGTAAGATTTCAGGGATTCAACCCTAAACCCTATATAACCCCATTATAGTAGTTGCCATTCTCAATTCCATTATCCCTATATTACTCCTATATATTGGGCAGGTTTTTGACTTGCAAAGACTTGGCGTCGGCATCTTGTAGAATGACCAGGAGAGGACTTGCTCCGCATTGGAGCTTTGCAAATTGACATCACCTTGAGCAGCGGTTTGTGGTCCAAAGTTAAGTTTTCAAGGCAAAGCCCGAAACGTTAGGGTGGCAGTTGACTTCAAAGGGACGGTGGCCCTAAGCCTCCTCTTGTCGTTTCATGAAACTCCTATGCTTGTCCGATGCTTGTTCTCACGTTTACGGACACAAAACCAAACCGCTGCTCACTGTTATGGAGTGTGACTCAACAGCGGAAGGCTACACTCCAATCACGGCCCCCGTGTGGATTGCTAGGTAGGTCAGAGCTAAGTTAGGCAGTTAAAATGAATTACACCAAATATTCCCTCCTGCGCTAGCCCTTTCTTCCCTTGAATGATGCATGATATGCATGTGCAAGCATTGTGCGTGCTCTATATAGCCTGCGGACCAACATGATACAGACGGGGATATCCTAAATAGACATGGGCGCACAAACATTTACTGCACATGAATCTCTCCGGCACACACACGCTCTAATTGACTACATTCTCAGGTACTGGTATGTGCTGGTGCAGGATGATTGGGTGTAGCCCCTTGGGTCGTCAGCAGAAGCTGCGGGCCAATACACACCAACTTTTGAAAGAGGCGAAATAAGGATTGCTGCTTTGTCGGGACAGGAGCTACAGTAAGCTCGGGGTTTTGGAGGCTACATAGCTAGTTCTGGGAGGGATTTCGTCGGGTTACAGTGTGCTCTGTGAGGACGTTCATAGGGTTGATCTGTACAAACAGCCGGTAGCTGTTGGTCAGAGTCACAGGCTTCAAGTTGGTATGTGCCGTATCAGAAGAGCCCGAGACTGTTCGGGAAAGTATGGCGAAAGGGCATACAGGAAATCACAGTAGCATTGCAGGGTGGTGTGCAAATTTATGGGGCTCATGTAATCAACTACCGGTTGTACCTGAGCAAACTGTCAAAGACCTCAAGAAGAGAGACTGCTTGTCATGGCCATTCTACTATGCTGATAGTATTCTTTCGGATTGTGGGACCCTAAACCCTAAACCCTACCGAGAACCCCATGCTGGCTTGCTGAAGTGAGCCCACGGTATCCGTGCTTCACAACCTTTGCGAGGATCTACCTCAGGTGTTCGTTGAAGATAGGTGCTGTGGGGCGTTAGCCAATTTCGTCTGGAGTTTGAAGTGAAGTTACTGATGGTGTTACTGATGGTTCAGAGATTGTCCCCATTTAAAATTCAAGGATTTGTCGTTCCCCGGCTCGGGTTTGGGGTGAGTCCCTAAACCACAGCCATTACTTAATCCAGTCATTTGGACACACAGGGGTCTCCAAAGATTAGGGGCCAGGGGTCCCCTCCAAGCGGTGATTATTTATACTGAGGACAGCAGTCATAGTGTATTAGGTTCTTTCTTGGGTCCGCCATTTTTTGAAACCCCTACCCTAGACCCCTACCCTAGACCCTGAACGAATCCAGAAATTCATTTTCAGGACATGACATAGTCGAGGCAACGAGCTTTGATGCATGAACCAGGTTGCAAGGTACCAGTAGGGTTATACAGGGGTTGTATGAGCCATAATCTAAACTCCTTAGAGGGGGTTATGGAGGGGATTATATAGGGGAGTAGAAAAGGGGTTACTAAGGGGGATACTAGGAGTGTACAGTAGAGTTATATGAGCAGTCATCAGGACCTGCATAAGGGAGATTATGTAAGGCTTGGACATGGGACCCAAAGTTACCCCAAAACCATGTAAAGCGATGAGAACCCCTGAAAAAGGCGACACCCCCCAATGTTACGAACAGTAGGCAGCGATCAAGTTTCGACAGACGCTCATCTAGGGTTATATGTTACTGGGCTTGACTGGGCCGCGGGCCGCCCACCAAGGGAGGGGGGGTTGTCAGGGCGTTTAGAGGGATCCAAGCGCTCTAGGGCTGGATCAGCCTCGGCGAATAATTTGCTCATAGGGGCCTAAGACAGTGCCAACCTTGTGGTTCCAGATTCCGCTTACAAGGGTATGAGGCACCTCGAACAGACCTTCAATGAATATTTTGGAAACTATTCAGGCCCTTACATTACAGTCTGGTAAAAGGCATAGATTCGGGATGAATTGTGAAGGCTCCTCGACAACTCTTCGCGACACCAGATGCTGCAGAAGAGAAGGCGGTCGGGGTGGCGGTCCATTCTCATAGTGTTGAACCCTCTTGCTGTAAGCAGCTCCTGCCAGGCTTTTGTGGCAGAATGAAATTTCTAAGGAGACCATGAATGAACATCTTACCACATATCTGTTGCGGCTGCCTCACCGTTGAGGCCTCTATGATGTGAACAGGCAGCGTTGTGCTTAGAACTGTGTTCCTGAGAGTAGACCTAGCGAGTGCACACTGAACTCCATGGGCAACTCCAAGACATTGAGGTACCGGCGCTGTAGCTGTGTAGTAAGGGTTCTTCGTGGTGACACAACCTCTTGAAGGTGCTAGATTCGCATGGCTAGGCAGATGCTGCGTGTTTCCTCGTATACCAACTGGTTAAAGATGCCGTTAGCGGCCCCCCATGCCCTGAACCCCTTGAACCGCTCAGCCTGAAGCCCCAGGTCTCCAAGCCTTTGACCTCCAAATCCAAACGAGTGCTTCATTCTGCTTGCCTTCGGGGAAGTAGGTCTTGAGGCGGGTGGCCTTTCCCTGAGTTTGAAATGTGGGTGTTTTGAACCCTCCACCCTGAAGCCATGAACGCTTCAGAGGCTTTAGCAGGTATTGGGCTGAGCATTAACCGTAACCCGTAACCCTAACCTAAACTCACAGAAGGGAGCTGATGACATGGCTGACATGGTCCTCGAAAAGATCCGCCTCCCAGCAGCAAAGTCCCTGAGCTCTATGAAGCTGGTAGCTTTAAAGCCTCAACCCTAAGCCCTTAGGCCTTTGGTCTCGGGATTCCTCGCGGTGGGTTGTAGAGCAATTGAAAAGGATCATGTGGAGAATTGCGTCAGGATGTTCAACACGTCTTCCTTTTTCTGACGGGTACAGCTGTCCTTTCGGGGATATTGGGGTGACAGGGCGCATAGCAAAGGTTTAGGAGCTTATCTTATAGGTCAGGGCTCGGGCCTAAGGGATGAAGATTAGAATTCAGGAAATCGGGTTCAGGGATGTAGGGCAGGTTGGGTGGAGGGGATTTCATGGCTGGCAGCTGCCATGCGGCACAGATCATTGTAGGAATTTGAGGGGGTCCTTCTCGAAGTCATAAGACCTTGGTGGGCCTGCTCTCTATGGTGGTCCTAGAAGGTTGTCTGTGAGTGGGGCCCGAGTTTTGAGAAGCACCCAGGCGGCAACATTGAGGTTTTTTTACTATGTATGGGGGCACCTAAACCCTGAAACCTAAACCCTACGCCTGGAACAGACCGTCTCAAAAAAAGAGCGTCTTTAGCTTTGTGGTAGCTACACATGAACTACGCTCAAATTCAGGGGCCGGTGGAAGTGATTGTTTCCAGCTGCCTGGGAGCAAGGTCTGGGCCATTTAAGGACTTAGGGTTTTTGGCGGTAACGTGGAACTTCCCTTTACAGCACGCATTTTTCGGGAGGTCGCCCTCTCCACATTTGTTCATGGGCGTTCAGCTGAACGAGGTGCTAGACGGAATTATAGTAGGTGTTGTCTTCAGTACTAAGTTGCTGGTCGAAAGGCTTTGCAAACACAGGCGCGCATAAGGCTACCTTCAGACTTAAATCGTGATGCATTGAAGCTTGCAACTGTCGGACGTATGTGGCTTGTGCGAGAAAATCCTGCCCTCTGAGGAAAGAATTTTGCCAATTTGCGAATGGCATTTCGGGCGCTGGACCCTGCTTAGGGTTCAGGCTTGAGGGCTTTGGTTTTAGGAGCTTGGGGCTTGGGTGACATCCGTACAGCAGCCCCTACAGTGTTTAGTACTTTCATCTTCATGGAAGGTAAAGCTGGAGCTTTGGGTGCCAAGAGGGCGCAGCCGGGGGGCTCCAGGGACAGCTCGAAGCATCCCACGGGCAGCTTGAAGTTGAACAGGTTTGTGATTTCTTCATCTGTTCCCAGGGTCCCTGCATATCTCCCAATAAACAGAATCCCAGCTGAAGAGACCACCAACATATCTAGTTAATAAGTCGCAAGTCATAAGTATGATTGTACAAGTATTTCAGTCGTGGTCGCAACTACAGCTAGCCTACTTGTAGCTTTGCTTAAAGCTTCCCATGTTCGCTTGGTAAGGCCAAATGTTACATGCCATGCTGCAGCAGGATTCAACTGATGCATGGTTGCAGTGACAAGTAGGCTTGCTTTGCCAGCCCCTCGAGCACCAAGATCCGGAAGTACAGCACTCAGCACACGATGCCTAGACAAATCAAGCTGGGGCTGAAAATGTCACTCCCCCGAAATTTTGGGTCTCTTCTGCCGGGATCCCAGACATAGCATTGAAATGGGAATGCACCAAAGTAATTTCTAGGCGATCCTTCAAGGACCCCAGAAAACTCCGCATCTCATACTCGGGTCCCTGAATTGCCTTCAGGCTCTGCCCCTTTTTCGGAAACTCCACGTTGTAGTGGGAGGTTGTCAAACTGCATCCCGTAGAGCCAGATCGAAATACCCCCGCCCATAGGGTTTTGAGCATGCGCATAATTGCGACAATCAATCCCTGACAGAGCATTCACGCTTGAGATGCACATCGCAATACTTACTAGAATGATGGAGGCGTGGCAAAACATGAAAACTCACCAGCTTCAGAGGGAATCTGACACTGTCGTGAACGAAATGCCTGCCAGAGGCCTAGGTTGCTGATCCAATTCAACCTGAAGGTTTTCGAGTCAGCCTCTACACACACCCTAAACCCTAAACCCTAAACCCCGAACCCCAGCCCTACACCTCAATGCCTACTTCCGGGAGGACCGCAGCAACAACGGCTATATCTCCCGTGCAGACTTCTTGGACGCCATGGGCTCAGAGCGAGCAGCAAAGCCAAGTATCCGACCCTGAATGCCCACCAGTACAGCACAATCCTTGCCAGACGCCTGCTAGTCTTGATTAGTACTACTTTGGTCTTTTGCTTTTTGGTCCCCTGTACATCCCGAAGGATTGAGTCCTGCGCTACTTTTGAAGAGAGCAGGAAGTATACACCCTCCTCTTATCAGTCAGCATCTATAGTCGTCGAGGTGATGAGTCTGCTGTATCACCGGCGGCCCAAGACCTTACCAGACCGGGGAACCCTTGCGTCATTCCCGCATACAGGAACCCTAGACCCCAAACCCTAAGTACTTGACAGGAATTTGCTGAGGATAGGCCCTGACTCTTACTACCTCTGGTGTGAACTCTCGTGGGGTTTAGCTCACTGGTTCTTACTAGGGAAGAATGTCTTTTTTTGTGTTCCCTTATTCCCTACTTTAAGCCCTCAACTCTGTAATGCATTCCCATATGGTAGTTTCCAAAAAATAGGGGGGCCCCAATATGGGCCTCGAAATATTCTAGTCCTTATTATGTGGACCCCAAAAAGGGACCCCCAATTTTGGGAAGCCCCCATATTCCCTACCAAGAACCAGTAAGTTAGGGCATTTGGCTTTTATTGACAGAGGGAATGACCCAAGCGAGGCCCGCTAGTTGAACTAACTGTTGGTTTGTACGGATTCCCGTCAGGGGACATGTAGAGGGATACAGGGATATATCGGGCTGAGGATGGTTTAGGATGGTTTAGGGTTGCCCAAAATGAGGGGTACATTTTTGAAGGTCCCAATAATAAGGACAATAATACATTGGGGTCGATCTTGGGGTCCCCTAATTTTTGGGAAAGTACTGCATAGCCCTGTCCATATGACGCATGACAGCAGTTTCTATTTTCTGTTCCATTCCTTCATTCCCTATGAACCACCAATAAGTGAACCCCTGCCTGCCATGCATGCTTGCGGGCGGGTTCACCAGAGGCATTGGAGCACATCTTCTTAAATGCAGGGCACACACCAGAGGCACGCGCAGAGTGGAGTTGGTAGAGTGAAGGCTTCATGAGTGTAAGCCTAGATTTCGGGATCTGGGAGGCGTCGAGGCTTTGTTGATGTGGATCCTCGCGCATTCTTTACACTTCCTTGCTACTGTAGCTCCTATTGCCGAAGCCTTACACCCACAGATTTCTGCAGCTAGCCCTAAAGGGGAGTACAAGGATTTTAAGGTACCTGGGACTATACCAGAACATTATGGGCTATTAGCGCAAGGACGGGTCATATTAAAGGGCCTCGAGTCCAACACCTGGAGTAGGATCCAGCAGTGGTGAAGAATTTTCCAGTGCTCAGAGAGTAAGGTCTGGGTAATAAAGGGGGTTTACTGGGAACCCCAAATAGGGAACCCCAAGAATATAGTAGGAATATACCTACCAGGGTTCTTATATTCTATTATATTCCTACGTTTACTATATTCTTGGGGTTCCCTGTTTGGGGTTCCCATTAAAGTCCCTTTAGGTAAGAGGCCACGAGTTCATGTAGGAGCTTGCATGGCTGCCAGATTCCATCCTTCTGAGTCCTGGTGTAACTAGACTACATACAACCCATTCTCTGAAAATATGATTCATTTCCATTATCCTTATATGACCCCAATATATACTCTATAATCCTTATATAACCCCTATAGTTTCCATTCTGTTTTCCATTATCTCTATATGTACGAAGCTCAAGCGAGGCCAACAGATCGCTCCAGGGTCTTGGGAAAGCCCAGCCCCTGGCGCTCAAACCGAGATTTAAAGGCCTTCGGGAGTCTTCGCTTTGAGGCATACCCACATGTACTGTAGTCTAAACTCTTTAAAGGGGGTTATATAGGGGATTATAAAGGGGACTACTATAGGGGGTTATTAGAGGGGATACTAGGAGTTTAGACTAGCTCACATGTCGTTTCCAGGCCCTAGCGCAGTCTTGAAGTCCGAGCTCTTACATACAGCGCAAAATCCCACAGATTTGGCAAGAGCTTGACGCAAGCAGCCCACTTTTTTCTGCCAGCGCAGACCTGGATTTTGGAAACCCCGGAATTCCAAAGGTTTGGAGCCTGCAATGGCCCAAGCCAGTGGACATTCACAGAGTTCTGGGAACCTCGTATCAGAGGCACGATTGGCATTGGCAGCCCCCACGATAATGGCTCACCTGAAGATCGGTGATTTCTGCTGCCTTCGACCTCTTGCCCCGCGCTTGTGCTTCATTGCAGAAACAGTCATGCATCAGGAAGCGTGGGGAAACGTGGGTCGTGAGAACAATCCAAATCATTGCCAGGGTTGGTGTCAAAAACATCAAAAGCTCAGGCCACAGCTCCTCCATGAGGCACTTAGATATCCAGATGGGCTTATGTTGGGGTTATATTGGGATAATGGAAAAGAAAATGGAAACTACTATTTAGGGTTAAGGGGTATAGTCCCCTTAAGTTTAAATGAATCCGCTTGGAAGTTGCCTGGAGCCGTAAATCTTGATTCCACACACATCACACACATCGTCTACTCCCATGTTCAAGGAGTGGCTCCAGAAGAAGTCAAAACTCACCTGCCAAACCTCCTTAAGTAGATAAAATAGTGGATATTATATTGGGGTTATAGGGAATAATGGAAAAGAAAATGGAAACTGCCGTAGCATAATAAAGTAGATATTGGGGTTGTAGTCCAAGTATCGGCTTCACGGCTTCAACATGCAGGAGGTGGACGAGATTGCCGATCGCTTTGCCCTGGGCGGTGATGCTGGGTCTACCCTAAGCCAGGTTCTCGGAGCGATTACTTCTCAAGCCCGCGCGCCCCTGAACCCATCGCAGCATAAACTGCATAGATCTGACAAACCGGAGCCGGTTTTCTGTTAGTGCCTTTAGGTTCCCCAACAACGGTTGGGACCCTTAGTGACTCAGTGTTAGTTGCGACCCTTGACTCGCCTACCTGGGACACAGGACTTTGCGACATGCATACGTGTTGTGATGCAAACTGGCTGGCACGCGGAGGCTTAGGATTTCTCTTTGCGCAATCTTCGAAGAAACGCCCAGTCACTCCACCAGTCAACTTATTCCACCTTTCTGGGGAATGTAGGTCCTTCCCCGGATGGCGCTGTTTGGATTAGTTGTTGATGGCTTCTCTCAAATCTCTTCACCCTAGCAGTCAACCAATTCTCCCGCAAAATGCAGGTCAGCAGGGTAATTCAGAAATTCAGGTAAACATGTTTCCGCGTAGGTGGTGTGAGAACCTTCTGCTTAGGAGGGGTCCTGGAGCGTTCTTTAGTATTGAGAGTAAACTTCTTGTGCTTTGCTTTTGGACATGTTTTATCTGTTGCATCATGTATACAAATCTCTAAAGAATTGCTTCTGCGGAGTTGGGTTCCCATGGAAGCTAAAAGCTTCTAATTACTGTACTTGAAATCCTAAACCCAGACTCAGGTAAGGCTCGATCTGTCTAAGCCATCTAGCGCGGAACGTGGAAACCCGCAAAAAGGAAACTTTGGAGGCCCAATCATCTTACTGGGGAATAAGGGGAATAGTAAGGGACTGTTTACAGGTATATAGGGAGAAGGGAAAAGAACGTGGAAACCATTATCTTATGTTTTTGGGGAAGGGTTGGGCTTCTTTTGCAAGGGATGGCAGTAGAGAATCAGGGAATACATTATGTAGGGACTACATAAGGATTATTCTCTGTTATTCCCTACTAACCTCAGTGAGTCATAGGATCCCCCCTCCATTATGATTTATACTTTCAGTAGCGCAGTGTGCTCTATGACGCTAATCCCTGACCAGTAATGCCTTGAATTCGGCCCCACCAGTTGATAGTGATGTACTAGGAATACACAGGGACTCTGATGTAATTATCATCATCCCTTGTGGTAACCAGTAGTGGGTAGGGGCCAATCCTAAACCCCTAAACCCCTAAACCCCCATGCAGACGTAACCAGCAAGGCTATGGGGAGTTCTGTGACATTGTCCTCGTCTCAGCAACTGCAGGGCCTGGATGAAACAAGCTTCATAGAGAACAACATAGGAATCATATGAGCAATAGTCTAAAGTCCTGAAAGGGGGTTATTTGGGGGGGGTATTTAGGGGACTACTGTAGGGGTTAAAGGGGATTCAAGGAGTTTAGACAACAGCTCATATGGGGATTAGGTTTTAGGTGGTCATAGAGTCTGGCGTCGTGTCGTACTGGCCCAGGGCAAGAAGGACTTGCGTTTATGTCGAGAGATGCAATGTGCTACAACTGATCCTGGGCCTCCTAAACACGGGCCATCCTTTTGAGAACCCTGAGATGGATGATCAAATCCCCGTCATGTCTGCGGTGCATGATCCAATTGACCAGACTGACTCTTCGCAAACAGAGTGCCAGTGTATGGTCTAGGGTTGTTTCATGGTTTAGGAGCACACAGTGGCCGACAGGGTCTCGAAGGCTGTAGCCCACTACCAGTGGGCTGTCTGAAAGGAGATATTCACCCATGATCAAATCAGAACAGGCTTATCCTTGTACTGAACCCCTTGGAACCTGTTGATTCTTGACCTCCCGATGACAATGATCCTTCTCAGCATTGTTGTAGGTGCTTCTCGAAAGTAGGTACCCCCTCTTTCCATGCCAAAGCAATGAAATCTAGGGTTTTGGTGCAAAATTCCACTGAAAATGGAACCAATGGGACAGGGACATCCAACCTCAATAGTACCAGAAGCGCTATATCTGTTCTTTGCTGCTCACAACTAATGGCAAATTTTGGTAGAAGATCATTGTGGTCATGCTTTCGATGCATCGAAGATAGTTAAGTATATCTTCCCAAGAGAGCTTCTGTCAATACTACGGTCATAAGGAGTGAACCCATGTGAGCAGTAAGTTATTTGGGGATACGATGGTACCCATTATCATTGTAGAGTAAGATTCTATCCTCCCTTTGGGGTATAGTATTTTGTATAAGGAATATAATCTTACTAGGTTCAAACACCAAAAAAACGCTACTCATAAGAGCCAGTCTTGTTAAAGCAACTTGAAGCTCGGAGCCTCCACCATTGAACCGGGGG
>CAJNIZ010013324.1:85314-99156 GCA_905231905.1 Symbiodinium pilosum
AAAAAAAAAAACGCTACTCATGTGAATACGTTGGGTGCAGAGGCTTCCTTCTGGCAAGACCATGGATGGTGTCTCTGACATCTTTTGCCAGTTGAGTACTTAAGTAATGGTACTGACCGTAGGTCATAAGCTAAGCCCTAAGATCTACACCCTAAACCCGTATAATCCTAAATGCCTAGACCCTGAGTCTTAAACCCTAAATCCTATACCCTAAGTCCTGAACACTAAACCCCTAAACTCTAAACCCCTGAACCCTAGACCAGAAACCACTACAACTACAACCCCTAAACAATCAACCCTCAGCACTGCACTGAAACACTAAGAAGCCAAATAACCCAGGTAGGATCGGCCGAAGCGGACCCCTACCACGAGACCATGGAGTCAGCGGAGGCACAAGAGAAAACCAGGGGCTCCCAGGACTAGGGTTTAGGGATATGGGGATTATATTGGGATAACGAAAATAAAATGGAAACTATTACTATTGGGGTTATGTAGGGACCTATAGAATTTGTATAGGGCTATATTGGGGTTATATTGGGATAATGGAAACTAAAATGGAAACTATTACTATTTAGGGTTTAGGGACTACGGTTTAGGGCTTAGGGTTTATGGATAATGCTCCCAAAATGGAGAATCAAATGGAAAGGGAAATGGAAAATGAAATGGAAACTGGGATTGTAGCGCAGTTTATAGGGGCTAGGCTTTTTGGGGTTTACGCCTTTAGGATTTTTTCTCGAGGCACAGATGCTTTTGAGGTCCCATGAGGATGCCTGGATTGCAGCAGACATTCCTTGAAGGCTGTACTTTTTCGGAAGCTTCTGCTAGGGCATGTTCCAGAAAGAGGGTCCTCGTACAACTACACACGGAAGCCTAGAGGATGTGATATGGGTACCCTAGACGAAGAAACCCTAACTAAATTTGGCCCCCTCCGGCTTCTTGGCTTGGATTTCTCTTCTTTTTGGGCTTGCTGAACCCAGATATGTTGTGAGGGTCCACATACAGACTACAGGATAGGGGCATGCTTTGATCTCGGGAACGTGAAAGCTTTGAGTGGAAGTGTCCTTAGGCAGTGTGGAGGGGGCAGGGTTAGCAGCGTGAAGATGCAAGATGTCAAGAGTTGGAGGCTTGCAGATTCTGAGGGTAAGCTCAAGCACTCTGCAGGCTTTCCAGGGGTGAGCAACGAAGAACGAGGATGAACGGGAAGACATTTGCCTGACCTAACTTGCGCTCAATCGCATTTGTAGAGTTTTTCGAGGTGTAAGGGGGGATCAAACCCTGGCGCAAGGTATTTGCGCGTGGGATTCGAACAAATGCGTTGACTTCTTGTCGGGGATACCTGAGCATCTTGCCTAGACAGGTGCTGGAGACCGGTCAAAGCTTTGCGTGTAGAGCCCCCTGTCCCTTCGAGTGCCCAATGCTAGCCTTCAGGCACACGCAAGCTAATTGACAGATTTGTTGACCACAACCCCAGAACAGACATTCTGTTGTTGATATTAAAAACCCTTCGTGACTCGAATATACCAAACTCCCCATAATTCCCAGGGTATAGGGCACCTAGGTTCAGGCAGCATTGTTTGCATCCAGTGTATGGATCCTGCACCCATAAGTGTACTGGTATCCCTGAACCCAGAACCCACAACTTGCAGGCCCAGGGTAAGTATGACTGTAGCTAGAACTCAACCGCAACCAGACCTACGGGTTACAGCTACTCTTCTGTACCCCTAGATAATCCCATCATTGGTTTGCCCCTACTTTGGCTTCAACCCTAAACCCTAAATCCAAACCCTAAACCCTAAACTCTAAATCCAAACCCTAAATGCTGCCAGGTGCAGAAGGAGGATCGGAGCGAGCGTGAGCGCATTGAAGCGGTCCAGCTGGGCATCAACAGCTTCCGCCAGTTGGGGACCTAACTTGTTTTTTTGGGTTTAGGGTTTAGGATTTACGGCTTAGGGTTTGGGATTTAGGGTTTAGGGGCCCCTATGACATGGATGTGAGTATTGAGGTCTATGTTGGGGTCCTCGATTGTTTCCATATGGTTGTTTTTTTGGAGCCCCCATTAATCAGGAACCAATGTAGCCAGGTAAAAGTGTTGTGTACCTGACATTTCAGTATCCCTGGTAACACATGAGCTTCCACTAGTTCGGGACCGTGATTGATAGGGCCTTAAATTGGATGCAAGGGGCTGAAATCTTCTTTCTAGAGGCCATGCAGACCTTGGGGACTCAGCCAATTTCTCCGGGTGGTGTGAGATATGTACTTGGTCATGGAGGCAGCCGCCCAGAAAACTATATGGGGTTCGGGCTGGCAAGCAAGCCACTTTGGTCCTGCTTTGCTTTTCCAGGTGCCGCTCAAGTCTCGTGATGGCGGGGGAGCTTTCAGGTTTAGATTGCCTGACTGCGGTCCCATTAGATTTTTAGGTGCTTCAAGAAGATTTGTCGTTTCGAGGGTCTGCCGGATGGATTCCGCCTTACATGTTTTACATGTTTCGGGTGAGGGTTGAACAGGTACATTGGGCAAAGGATCGAGACCTCAGGAGCTACGACATTCTTAATCGTGAGGTTGCCGAAATCATCAGTTCCACTACGGGATCCTTGCAGTCAGGGCTCCAGTCAAGGCGAACTAATTTGCAGAAACACCAATAACCCTAAGCCCGAAATTCTAAACCCTAGCACATCATAAGAAGTCCCATACAATCTTGCATAGCAGCCACTACATCATCGCACAGGACGGTCCCCGTACTATCCTTGACGACCGAACAGTTTTTTTACAAGGAGCCTCACTCATGAAAGCCTTGTAGCAAGTCCCATGGACACCTCACAGCCGAGGATCTGCGATCGCCGCTATGCCTCCATGAGGGAATCCTTCCGGGTCAGCCCCAGTTTTGGCATTGCTGAGCCGAAGTATGCTACATGGTTGGTTGGGGTTGGGTTAGGGTTTAGGGTTCAGGGACTTAGGGATATTGATCTCAATAATGGAGGATCAAATGGGAAAGAACAAGGAAAATGAAATGGAAGCTGGGGATATGATGGGCTTTGTAAGGATGATTACCAACATGGTTGGCCCAGATTCCTTGCATACTTATGTTGAAGGGTCCCTCGCAAAGACCTTCAAAATCATGCTTGAAATTGCTTCGGACTGACAAGATGCTATTGTACGCTAGTTCTTAGTTTCTAGGTATATAGGGCCATGAATGCTTCTATCCATTGCCCGTAGGATTTGGGGTTTGGGGTTCAGGATTCAGAACTGTCGGCTCTCTGCGCGATTCCTTTCTACCTCCTTTGCATTCAGGGTTTAGGGTATACGGGTTAATGGGGTTGTGTCGGATTATATCAAGATATTACGGCAAATACTGATGTATTCATACGTCATACCCCAACGTCGCAGGTTGTGCCTTTCTTGCGGAGTGTTTTCACTAGCTCGTGGTCCGTATTACATGAGACCTTCAGATGGTGAGGCTCCTTCTCTAGCTTACTAATTTTTAGTAGGGAAGAAGGGAATATAATCCGTATATAAACCCTGTATAGTATATTCCCTTATTCCCTACCACAGCCCCAACATATACCCTACTATAAAGTAGTAGTTTCCATTTTCTTGTCCACTATCCTTATATAACCCCAGTTTGTTCCGTTATTACCTACTACTTCCCTACTAAGAACCAGTAAGCTAGGGAAGCTGGTGGCGTGCTGGCTGTCCAGCGCCCGTATTCCAGGACGTATGCAAAACTGACTTGTTCTTAGTAGGGAATTAGTAGGGAATAATGGGAATATATTGTGTTGGCATTACATAGGGATGATATTCCCCTATTCCCTACTAAGAACCACTTAGAAAAGAGCTTTGTTTTATCAATGCTTAGCCTGTGTTCAAGCTTAATTTAAGACATGAAGTCACCAACTCTCAAAGTGGTTAGGCAAAGATGACGTGCGTGACTGCCCGTGCCAGTGCTGTTCGGACGTTCATTCACTCATTGTATTCTGGGAACGTTTTCTGATCTGCTGGTTGCTCATCCACTCGTTTCTTCGAACCGCCCGCCTGAACTCGATAATATTAGAGAGAAAATCCACTTCCCACTTTGGAATAATCGCCACGTCCAAAGAGTATGGGCAGGGACAGCTTCATCAGGGGTATCTTAGGGGAAGAAACTCGCATCGTTTGCTACCTCAATACTACGCACTGGTAACCCTAAGCCCAACCCAAAACGCTGAGCTGGAAAAACTGCCAGGCGCTCGACAAGTCGCGGCGGTCATCCCTCTCGCCACAGGATCTGTTAAGGGTACGAGAGGATAATGCAAATTTTGCCAGAGCGTCCATTTATTCAGATAGCCGTGTTTTCTGACAACGAAGGCGATAAAGTGTATGATTTTGCTACCCTGGGCCCTCTTCCTTGCTACCTGGATAGTCACGGTTGGGATGTGGGAGATTGGATTCTGGCGAGGGATCATTCAATAAGGCATTTGAGGGATCATATCGAAGGATTATGTGTGAGCATGGGTTTCAACATCAAATTTCAAGCTGGTGCTTGCTGTTCCAGACTTTGGGGGGCATTCTGCGAGTGTCTCATGTTAATGTCTGCTTTTGGAGATGCCCCAAACCCTAAACCTAGGCTGCTGTTGGAAATGCAAGTATACAGAACCTGCCAGGTTTGAGGAACATACGCGCAAGCCGTGTTTGGGAGATAAAGCCATAAGGACTAAGTAGGGGTAGGAGGATTGGTGCCTGAATAGCTACAAAGACTCAAATGGAAAATGAAGTGAGAACTTGTTTCTGGGGTTCAGGGTATAGGGTTATTGCACCAAGAACGGAGAATCAAATGGAAAAGCAAATGGAAAATGACATGGAAACTGGGGGCTGGCAACCTTTCCGAAAGAACCGACCCCTAAGCCTAAGCCCTAAACCTTAAACTCCTAAGCCCTAAACCCTAAGCCCTAAAACGTGTATTCAACCTCGACCGCCTTTCTTGCCTTGCTTATTTGACCAGCGAAGCTGAAGGAATTTGCCTGGACCCAGCAGGACAGGGCATGCCTTTCGAAAGAGGCCCCCTAGTAAAGCACCACAGATCACCTGTTAGCATATTCTCCTGTGTTCCCCCTCCCCAGAAACACCGCAAATGCGGCCTAATTAGTGTCTATTCAGACTAGCAAGGAGGGGTGTAGTATAGGATCTCATAACCAAACCTTTTGCCTAAGCCCGACTTAGACCCAGGCCCAGGCTCCAAAACTGGACTGAAATAGTGAACGCATAGACCACAACACCGCATGCTCTACCACCAGCACCCGAAACCAATCTGAATTGCTATAAGATTTGTGTTATGTCTTTGTGTTGAGGCGTTCGGAGTTGGTTAGTCTGGTTTGGCTGTCACACATGAGCTGCAAGACTCAGAGTAGGTGGTCCTTTCTAGCTCATGTTCCCATTTTGCAAGAGCCTGACTGCCAAAGCAAAGAAAGGGTTACCAGCTGGCTAAACTTTTGTGCGTCCAACATGAAACCTCTTACCGATAAGCCTCCACCATAGTACCGAGAGCCCTACTTCCTCTCAAGCGCTCAGGAGTTTGCTCATGGATTGAGCCTGGCACTCGTGAGCCTGCTGTATGGATCTGCTGACGTTGCCCTAATGGGGAGTTTGGAACTTGCATCCGTTTCTGTGATTGTGCCCACTACGGGCAGAGTTTTGACAGAGTTGGACCTCTCTCCGGGCCACTTCCGTGTTGAGGGCCTTCCTTTTTGGGGTTGAAAGAGCAAGGTAGCTAGCTCCCCCTTGAATTTCCAAAGAAGTCGAAGCCAGCTAAGTAGTTTGAACGCAGTGATGTGGAGTCACATTGCTACCATTTTTTGTATCAGGCCGTGCCCGGAGCATATGCTACACTGCTACAGGCCAAACACTAAAGCCCCAATATTTCAACCCCACAATTTGTAGGACAATTTTGGCGACCCCAACCTGCAAAACTGTGGCCCTACTATAGTCATACACTAGTTACAGTGTCCCAATTCTTTGGGGGTTGGGGTTACCAAAGCTCTGTCATTTTATGATGTTACAGGAGGGCTCAGGGGCTTGAGAAATGAGGTTCCCTACGTGTATATTGAAGTTATATTGGGGGGTACATTGCAGTTATATTGGGATAATGGAAAAGCAAATAATGGAAGCGACTGTTTTGGGTTTAGGGTTTAGCTGGGCTTTCTCGGGGATCCTTACAAGGAGGACCATCTTCATCTTCTTTTGGGTGCATAGGGGAGGCCTTGTTTTAAGAAATGCCCGCGTGCAAGCCACTCTTTGGGCAAACGTTATGCACATGGGTGGTTGTCAAAATTATGGTCCCTTTTTGGATCCCGATTATAATACGGCACCTAATATTTAGGGTAGCCCAAAAAAGGACCATCATTTTGACAACCAACCAAATATCCTGGGCCTCCAGACCCTCAGATTTCAAGCGCATGAGGCCTACAGTTGAAGGGCTCAAGGTGCGGGTTCAGGTTCAATGCTTCAGGGTCCAGGGTGCTGAGCGGGCAGCGTGGGGAATGGCCGCAGCTCTGCTTGTTTCAAAGGGACCCCTCTAAACCCATCAACGGTCTCTTATGAAACTGCATAGTACCCCTAGTTGACCCCCAAATTGTACCTGTTAACCCCTATATTTACCCCTTTATGACCCTATAACCCCTTTATAGCCCCTATTTAACCCCCACAATATCTTCGGTTAATCAAGCTTCGCTCCACCTGCACCTCCACCCCCACCATCCTTGAGGCATGCATGGCGTGAATTTCAAGCCCGACGAGATGCAGGATGGTGTGGAAAAGAAAATGGAAACTACTGTAGTATAATAGGGTATATATTGGGGTGAAAGTCCCCCTTAAGTAGATAGAATATGGGGTATATGGGGATCTTATTATTGGAGTCTACGTGTAACTCCCAATTACCTAAGGTCCTATGGTTTAGGGGTTTCAAACCCAACTTTGGGTTAAGGGTCAGCATCTAGGGTTCAGGGCTGTAGGGTTCAGGGCTGACGGGATGACCTGCATTGTTGGTTGTGTATAGGGTTTCTGCCAGATCTATGCGAGTTTTGAGGGTTGTAGTTGCGCGGGAGGGTACGGGCTTGTGGGAGGTAGGGCAAGATCTTCTTTCATGGCCTCATGGAACATCTTAGCAAATAGCAGGGCTTTTGCAGCAGAAGCGCGCGACCATCAGGTTGTAAAGTTTGTCTTTTTGACAAAGGAAAACCCCACCCAATATAAGCTATAGTCTAAACTCCTAGTATCCCCCTTAATAACCCTTATAATAGTCCCCTATATAACCCCCCTTTAAGGAGTTTAGACTACAGCTCATAAATCTGGATATGGACACGGACATAGGAGCCTCAATAGCCACCTATGTCGTTCCCCATGCTAGCTCGTCGGGGTTTAGGGTTTAGGGTTTTGGGTTAGGTCACAATCACCCAAAAGCTAAGTTTGATATGCAGACCCTGATGATACAGCTCAGCAATGCCTGCATTGCCCACGAACACCTCACGAACAGTCAGGAAACCTTAATCATTTGCTATAGACCCATAATAGTATTGTAACTAAATTTGAGTTCCTCAGCTATCTACTACATACCCATCTTATGGTAACTTAAGTTCAATAACTATTTAGATTTATGGCTTCAAGGCCCCAAGATTACTAAACTCCAGAACAGCTGCTCCCCAGAGGATGCTTGGGACATCTTCGACCCCAGTGGCAAGGGCTCCATCTCGTGGGCTGCTGAGGAAGTAGGAGTAGCCTTGAAGACCCAACAGATAGTCATAGTGTGTTATAGTGTGTATATATGGGGGATGGGACTACTATAGTGTAAACAAAAGCACAGAATATCATATATATATATATACAAATACACATACACACAGATACGTTCTCCGGTGTTGTTGGCAGGTAGTTGGAGTTGTACCCTCCCCCAAATGAATATGAAACCCCAAACTGGAGTTTGGTAGACTACTGTCCTCTTACCGGGGGATGTTTCCTTGGGCTCCATGTCAGCTTAGGGTTGGTAGGAGGCTTGATCAGAGAACATAGAGATTGTGTAGGGCTCTCTGGGATGATCTGGTATTTTCTGCAAGGATTATCCTTGTGGGAGACCCACGCGGTTTACTTGCTGGCGGCTAGTAATGAATAAGGAAACATGATACTTATATAACCCCTATATAATGCATTCCCTCATTTCCTACCAAACTCAGCAAGTTTAGGGTTAGGGTTTAGGCGTTAGGGTTTAGGGTGTAGCGTTTAGGACTTAGGGTGGGAGGCACCCAGCCTGTGCGTCGTCATGCTCTGGGCCCGGGTCATCATAAGTACTTTGGGTCCTTAGCATAGTATGGCACAGTACTGGGCTTATAACTCATAATTCTTGACCGTCAGAATGCAGAGAATCCCCAAACAACACAGAGCCTCGAATCACCGCTTTGGAGAGGGGTGCGATTTGCTGCATGTTTAAGACCCCAAACTAGAAGCTCGTTCCCAATCCTTAAACCCTGCGCAGCGCATACACATAAATTCCAACACGCCCTCAACCTAGAAGCATAAATCGCGAGGCTACCCACCCAAACCCTCAACCTTAATGCCCCAATCCTACTTCTAGCACCACAAGCCCTTCTGCAACCCCCAGTTGGAGTCTGAAACTCGACAGCCCCACTCGCTGACCCAAGGTATGCCGACTTCTGCCGCGTCATGTCTCAGAAAATCCAGTTTGGGCGGCACCTCAACCGGCAGATGTACAAATAAAAGATCAAGGAAGTTTAGGGCCCAGGGTTTGAGAGCCCAGGTGTAGGTTTCGGGGTTTAGGGTTAAAGCTTTAACACAGAGATCGAGAAGGAATTCCTTAGGTCCTTAGATTTGAGGGTACTGTTGCTATACCTAGATGATTTAATGCTGATCCAGGGGTCATGGCCCCTAAGCCCTAAACCCTACGTAAACTGACAATTTGGGGGAGGGCAGGCGCGTGGATCAAGTATGAAGGAAATGTTTGGGAACTAATAGCTAGAGGCTCTTAGGCTTTGGGACTCTTCTACGGAAGCCAGTGTAAGACTACTTGCTGGCACTCAGAATGCAGCACTTTCTATCCAGGACCTGAATTTGTGAGGACAGCACTTCGCGTAAGTGGACCCTATATTGTTGAGTAACATCCACAGCTGACTGGTTCTCATTCTAGGACGCAGTCCAGGATAGCTAGCAGGTGCAAGCTATGTGGGCTGAGGGGAGAGGCGATTTAGGAAGTATGAAAGGTTGAGAAGAGAATATTTTGTGCCTGAACGTGCTGATGCGGGTTATCCTGAAATTTTCCAATCGTAGAGGGAAGAAGACAGAAAGCTTTCCACGTACATCTCGATTATATAAAGGCTAAAGGCCATTCAATAGAAAGCAGAACCTGTGTAATGCAGCCATGTAATCCTCACCAGACCCTACACGTTTTTGCGGGGCCTACGCGGAATAAACCTTGATTCCAGCGCGATTTCTTGGGGAATGCATTAAACACTTAGTCCAGAGCCCATGTGAGGGTTCAGGTGTGTTTCATATGCATCTGCACTGCCGACCCCACGGCTCAATTAGCGACTTCATTGCCAGCTTGCAGCAGAGCTGGCAATGAGCTTGCTGGCGTGAGGGGGTTTTCTCAAGGGGGGCCCCTAGAAACCCTAGAGGGCCCCTGAGGTGTATGGGAAAATTTGGGGGTCCTTGTTAGGGATTGTGTAGATCATGTTAAGAGATGCCCATGTGGACCCATCCAACTGGCAACAGTAAAATAGTCAAAAAGCCCGAAACAAAGTGGCAACAGCGGCTTTGCTGCCATGGCATAGCAGCATGAGAAGGGAGGCCCCTCGGAAACCTGGTAATAAAATCTCACTACATGCATACCTAGATCTGTAGACCCCCAACCTGAATCCAGACAAGCCCGGAAATGTTTGTATGGACAATTAGTTGCACGCTCTGTGGGTCCAACTGGCTGGAAGGTCACACATTTCGCACATCACTGGCAACCCCGCCCTCATTTCCTTTAAGGATGTTAGGTTTAGGGTTCAGGGCTTAGGGTTTAGGGTTGAGAGATGCCAGCAGCAGCTCCCATGTATGGGGACGTTTGCACATCCGGGGTTACTCTATGATCTGCTGGTGATCCGGGGCCTCCAGAAATTAGGGGTACCATTTTGGGGGTGCCGTGCAGAGGGTTTAGGTTAAGGGTGAAGGACTACAAAAATTTTAAGGTTATATTGGGGGTCTCTTAATAATGGAAACTACCACCTATGGAAATCAAATTTATTTGAATTTGGATTTGCTTGTGAACGAGGCTGGCGGGCACGTAGGATAGAAGCGGTTTAGGGTGATATGGGAGATCATATAAGGTTTATATAGGGATAATGGAAAAGAAAATGAATATTGTAAGAGGTTATATTTTCGAGTTATATCAAAATAGGCACCAGCCGGTTGGACAGCGGTATTATGTTTATATCCTGACTATGCTGCCAACGTCGCTTTCGGGAAAAGGCTGATACTTTACACGGGTGATTTCAATGGCTACATGATGCTTCCTGACAGATAATATACAAAATTGAATAGCTCAGAGCCAGATCCTAGAATTATATTATATATGAGAGAAATATCATATAGAATACGAAGCATGAATAATATAGAAATAAGAAATAATATCTCTTATTGATATATGTTTGCGGCATTTCAAGATTTCTCTTTAATATTTAATTAGATTTGAAAAGGAATTTGCATAAAGCAAAATCATTTTTTAAAAATAATTATAGGCTTCTAAAATTTCTTTTTATACTAATAATTCGATTTTAAAAAGGAATAGATTCAAAATAAAGCTACTACTTAAAATTAGAGTTCTAAAATTCTAATATGATTTTAGATGCGATTTTTTTTATTTAGATTATTAAATTTTCAAATATATTAGGAAAATTTATAATAAGATTGAATTGGGGAATTATAATTTGGGAGATGGTTTTATGTTTTATAATTTATTTTGAAATATAATTGGGAATTAAATAGAAATCTTGGAAATTAATTTTAAAAGACGGCTTTGCTCTATATATCTCTCTATATGAATATATTATTCGAAAATAATACGGAAAAATAAATTCTAGTTTTGGAAATTGATTTTATTTTGAATTGTTTTTTAATAGAATTATTGAAGAGAAGAGAAAATGGGAATATTGATTTTTTTCTAAGCGGTCTTTTATTCTATATAAATTCTTTTATAAATTCAAATTAGGAATTCTGCATATATAGGATGATTTTATTTGATATATAAATTCTTTATAAATTTAAATTCTCTTTTATAGAAAAATCTTGGAATTTTTTGATTCTTAATTTTTAGGATTCTATATTTATAGATTGAATTTATTTATATAATTCTTGATAAATTCAAATTATTTGATTTTTATATTTGATCTGGAATCATTATTTTTATTGTAGATGATTATATTTCATTTATTATATATATTTCTAAACCTAATTAGGAATTCAAGAGAAATTTTGGAATCTTTGAATGCTAATTGTGGAGATGATTTTCTATTTATTCTAGTATTTCTTCGAATATTCTTAAGAAGCGATAAAGAAATTTGGAATCTTGGAATTATGATTTGGGAGGCGGCATTTCATTATTTTTTTCTTTTTATATTCAGAAAAGATTATAATATAGATTTCTATATTTATAATTAATGATAATAAATTTCAATAAATTTTTGATGCATTTTCATATCCTCCAATTAGAGAAAATATTCAATATCTTATAATACGAATCTGTCATCGATTATTATTTTCATTTTTAGATATATTTGGAATTAATAATAAATCTTGAATTTCGAAGTTATTTCTGATTTTATAAATTTCTGAATAAATATGATTTAAATACATAGTAAAATCTTGATTTTTTGGATTCATAGATTTCTAAATTATTTCTGATCTTATAAATTATTTATTATATATAATTAATATTAATAATGATATATTGGAATATTATTATTCTTGAATTTCAAAAAATTATTTGTTATTTTCTAATTTCCGTATTAAATTCGGATAGAATTAAGAGTGATATCCTAGATTCTTAGATTCCTGAATTTCTAGGAAATTAAAAAATCTAAAAATCAAATTATTAAAGATAAATTTTGGAATATTATTAGAGCCTCAGAAGGCTCCAGAAATACGATAAATATGAAGCTTTATAGATCTCTAGATGCCTAGTTGCTAGAATTTTGATATTTTGATACTTCCTCTGCTTTTTAGAAGGCTTTCAAGGAAAATATTGCCAACTTCTGAGGAGATATCAAAAAATCTAAAATCTAGAGAGATGAAAAATTTGCTAAAATCTGAAAAGATATCAAGAAAATTCAAAAAATTAGAGATTTTGGATTTGGAGGATCTCAAGAATTTATTTTTTTTGATATCTTCTCAGGATTTGGTAATATTTTCCTTGAAAGTCTTGCCAAATCTTGAGGATATAAGAAAAAAATAGAAAATGATAAAATCTAGAAATAAAAATAATCTCAAAATCTGAGGAGATATAAAAAATGAAAAATGATTTTTTAGAGGTCTTGAATTTGGAGGTCTAAAGAATTTTCATGTTTTGGGGTATCTCCTCAGATTACGACAAAATTCTCTTTGATTATCTTATCAGATTCTGAGGAGAGATAAAAAATTCTAGAAGGGAAAATTTTGCCAAATCCTCAGGAAATATCAAAATTCTTTTTAAAAAAATATCCAGAAATCTTGGGATCTGGAGATCTCCAAACTTTGACTTTTGGGATTTCTCCCCAGATTTTGGCAAGATGTTCGTCTCTAGATTCTATTTGATTTTCAACCAAAATAACGAATTCCTGAAGAAAAACCAAAAAAATCTTCAGATCTCCAAATCCAAGACCTCTAAAATTATCATTTTGGTTTTCTTGGTACCTCTTCAGGTTTTGGCAATATTTTCATCTCTCTAGATTTTAGATTTTTTGATATCTTTTCAGGATTTGACAATAATTTCTTTGAATAATTTGATAAAATTTGAGGAGATATTAAGAAAATCAAAATTCCTGAAATTTATAAGTTCAAGATCTCTAAAATTGAAATATTTTTTCGTATCTCTTCAGATTTGGATAATATTTTCTCCTGCAGATTTTGGTCTTTTTTATTTCTCCTTAGATTTTGGAAATATTCTTCTTGAAAACCTTGAAAAATTGAGATTTCTTTTCAAAATTTCAAGAAAACGTAATTAAAATCTTGAAAGCAATATAAATTTCTAAGCTCGTATATATCAATCATTTACCGGATTCCGGTTATCATTAAACGTCCCTGGAGAATAATATAATCATAATTGTAGCATCGTGGAAAAATGAGAAAAGATATTATTTATAGTATTTTCAGTTGGGCGAGCTGAGGTTATGATGGACTTATTAATAAGCAAATATAATATATAAGCTCAATATAGATCTTGGGATGAATAAAAAGATAGATAATGAATGTATTTTCTATCTTAAATTCTCGAATCATCTATTTACGATAATTTATTAATACTAGAATTGCCTCGCTGCCTACAGCAACGAAGAATATTTATTTGAGAATTTCTATGACGAGAAGTCCGATGAATAAGCAACGTATAATATCGATTTCTTATAAGACTGCTTATTTGAATAGCCCAGGTAATCAAGTCTGCTAAGGGATAGTATATTGAACGCACAGGAACGGAATATTAAGATTTAAAAAGGGTTCGGAATAATCAATCCTGTGTCAAGCCAACGCCCCAGATAATAGCAATTCTACAGAAATATAGATATATATATATATACTTTTAATTGCGTGTATATTCAAGCCTTGCACTTCAGATTGCATTCCCTATTATAT
>CAJNIZ010013335.1:24472-55755 GCA_905231905.1 Symbiodinium pilosum
CCCCTAAACCCCTAAACCCTCACTGCTGGAGGGAGCCCTGGGCGCAATGCCGCCGCCGGGTAGCCTCGCTCAGGGCTTGGAGGCAGTCTGAGGATCCAAGGATTTGGGGGTTTAGGGATTAGGGTTTAGGGTTCACGGTTTAGGGTTTTGGGCTTTATTTCCAAGGATTTATGGTTTAGGGGTTTGGGTTTAGGGTTCTGTGATTTAATTCCAAGGATTTAGGGTTCAGGGTTCAGGGTTCAGGGTTTAGGGATTCATTATGCATAGGGATGTATTGAGGCTCTGTTGGGGTTATATTGTGATAATGGAAAATAGAAGGGAAGCTACTACTTAGGGTTTAGGGTACGGGCTTTAGAGTTCAGGGTATAGGGCTTGGGGCTTATGGGTTGGAGGAAAACAAATTGTGCAGGGTTCATGTCCGCAAATTTTGGCGGATGTTGGGCCTGATTTTGCGCAGAGTGTTGTGTTCTGCTTTTGGCTCTATACAACAGTGCTTGAGCATTTAGGTGTTCAGGGTGTGGGGCTTAGGCCACAGAGTTTAGGGCTCTGGGGGCTCAGCGATTAGGATATGGAAGGAGGAATGGAAGCAACATGGTAACTTCTACAGGATGAGGGGTTTATAGACCTGGGAGGGTTTCACATCCATGTTAGACCGCTACACCAAGGAGGTAGTTTTTCTAAATAAGGAGACCCCAATATAGACCCCCCAAATACTAGAATCCTTAGTATAATAAGGACCCCCAAAAAGGTACCCCCAATTTTGGGAAACCCCCAGGATGACAGGTTCTTTGCTGCAATGGGCAAGAGGGGACCTTCAAGGCGCAACATCCTCGTGATGGATCTCCTTTAGGTGGACCCCCCCACCCTGTAGTAGTGACTATAAAGAATAATAGTAGCTACATTAGGGTCCTCTTATCTTCCTGTTATATCACTATTACAGGGTGGGGGGGTCCTCCTAAGATCTCCTTGTTTAGGGTTTAGGGTCTAGGGTGTTAAGGCCATCATCCCTAATCCTGGTCGTGGCTTTGTGCAAAGCCGGATGGCGAGGCAAGGCATTAAGGAAGATATCAAGAACGGAGCACGTCTCGTGTACTTCCCCTCCAGCAAGATCTCTCTTGCTCAGGCGGGCCTCACGGCCCAGATGACGGATCCAGTCTTGCTTTAGGATGAGAATCTAGAAGTTCAAGGGTTTGGCGTTGTGGATGTAGGGTTTAGGGTCGAGGCTTTAGGAATCAGGGTAGGGGACAAAAGTTTGGGGCCCAGGGGTTGCCAGGAGGGGTTATACAGGTTAAATGAAGCAAATGGATACGAGAATGGAAATGTAATGGAGACTGGGGCTTAAAGTGATATTGAGCTTTCGATAGAGTTTAGGGCATAAGGTGTTTGGGGTTCAGGGCCTAATGAATGTAGGATTTAGGGCTTGCGGGGCTTAGAGTCCAGGGGTTTAGGGGCCCCCAAGCCCTAAACCCTAAGCCCTGCTTGTGATTGAAGGTTTAGCTTTAGGGGTCCGACCCCAGGTATTATAATCCTTATCCTGAGGACCCCCCAAGCAGGGTACCCCTAATTTTTGAAAACCCTTATTTTGGACCGGTCAATACTATTTACTGTATTCTTACAGGGAACACCAAAACAGTCCATGGATTCGACAGCCCGCTATCTGAGGGTTCAGGGTTTAGGGTTCAGGGTTTTGGGTTTTGGGTTAAGGTGAAATTCCGCATCTGGTCACATCATTTCACAGGAAGAACACAGGCTTATGCTGTTCGACACCACAACACGCTCCAACCATCCGAGGTCCAGGAAAGGCAGAGTTCCATACATTCATGGCAACATAAATTCGGAATTTGATTTGAGATGCTGCTACGTCCATGAATGTGGACACAAGTCAAATCATTGTAAACCTCCTGTCGCATTGAACCAACAAATCTCAGAAGATCTCTTGGCTTGACAGCTGGAAGTGTCTGTTCTTGTCATTGCCAACTACCACAGGGCCGGAAGAAGACAAGCAGACAAGAATCAATAAGAAGCTGGTGGACAACCAAAACAACAAAATTCACCCATTGCAAGAGAGCAAGAGGGACCAAGGACACTTAGGTTTCATGTTTATTGTAGTAAACCCTTAGAATCATTAAAGATACTGTTTAGTATAGGTCTAAGGGGGCTACAGCAATACTCATCACAACAGGCAGGAACATCCTAACTGTCAGAACCAGCATGCAAAATCCTGGCCGTCTGTCTTTAATTAAAAGCATATCTTTTCTGGTTCCAATTTCAGGCGGTGTTTTGAGCTAAGTTGCCACATATCCATATCATCTTTCATTGTAACTTAATTCAGATAGATTGCTTTAGGAGGACCCCCCACCCTGTAATAGTAGTGTAATAGGAATATAAGAGGACCCCAGTATAATCCCTACTATCCCCTATAGTCACTATTACTGGGTGGGGGGGGTCCACCTAACATATCCACATCATCTTTCATGGTAACTTAATTTAGATTGCTTAACAGCACCCCGATTACGGCGCATTCAGCGGTTATGGGCAATGTTGGGCTAGGGTCATCTAGCTAATGAGGGGCAAGTAAACTACTCTCCCCCCAAATGCTACGTAAATCTACGAGCAGTGCCTGATCACCGGTCGGTGTCTCAAGTCTGGAAACAGTACCTCTGTACCCTAAATGCTAAACCCTAAACCCTATATAACCCATTATAGTATAGTTTCCATTTTCTCTTCCTTTATCCCCACATAATCCCAATACAACCCAACTATTACCCCAACGCGTACCTAAACCCTAAACCCGAAACCCTATATCCCCCAACCTCTTTGGAACTTCCTGGGGGAACATCTTGGGCGGGACTCCATGACACTTGTCCAGGCCGCTGATGGCCTCGCCACGATTCTACATAGAAGGCAGGGTTAGGGCCTAGGGTATATATGGTATATAGGGTAATGGAAATTAACTTGGAAACTATTATATACGGGTTATATAGGGTTTAGGGCTTAGGGTACAGGGTGCAGAGTTTAGGGTGTAAGGCTCAGGGTTTGGGGTTAAGGGTTTAGGGTGTACCTGGACCCTGGATGTCCTTCCTTTTTGGAGTTCTGTCCTCCAGATTCAGAAGGTATATCCCCCAAAAAATTAGGACGTCCAGGTCCAGGCAAGGCTTACGATCTAGGGTTGAGGGTATAGGGCTGAGGGGTACCATGGGATCCTATACCAGCCTCTCCTTAATACACCGAAACGCCATAAGGACTTCTTCATATAAAACTAGTGACAGGGTCCAGGGCATAGGGTTTAAGGTGTCACTACCCTAAGGCTCTTGGACCTTCAAAATGGGATCCCAAACCTTAGCCCCCAAAGCCCAAACCTTGCCCTAGAAAGCCCCAAGTAGTCCTAGGAGCCTTAGGGTAGTGTTTCGGAAAATGCCTACCTAGCTCTCGAGCCCCTCTACCCTTCCAGGATTAAGCCATTATCAGTGCTTGCATCCTCAACATATGCGTGGTTACAAAATTCTGGGCCCTTTTTGGGTACCTGGGTACCCTAAATATTAGGTGCCATATTATAATAGGATTCCAAAAAGGGACCATAGTTTTGACAACCACAGGCCTGTTATGGAACATTTTCATGGCAGGGATTGGTGTGTATGTGTTAGGGCTTGGACTTTGAGCGCGCTTGTTCAGGAAGCCCCAAACCCAAAACCCTAAATATTCTGAAGTGGAGTCTTCGTGCTTAAACGGCTTTTAAGCATGTCTGGTTGTTGATTCGAGGCGTGAAGATTTTTGTGATTTAGGGCTGGCAGGGCCTACGGGATGAGGTATTCTGGGTCGGGGCTTTGGGCTTTTGGGGATTTTAGAGATTAGGGTTTAGGCTTTGGGGTTTGGGGATTTTAGGGTCAGCTGAAACCCTAAATCTTGCAAGGAAGCAAGATTGGTTGCCCTGGGATTGGGCATGACCCTAAACCTTAAACCCTAAACCCTAAACTCTAAACCCGAAACCCTTCTCCCAAACCCTTATCCCTGAACCCTTATCCCTGAACCCTAAACTCTAATCCCTAAGCCCTAAACTCTAAACCCTAAGCCTGAACCCTAAACGCTAAACTCCCTGCGAGTGGGCTGAATTCAGTTCAAGGCCTTGGGTTCAAGAGCTGTCCAGGAGCAGCATGAACTGAAGGATCCTAAACCCTAAACCCTGAACTGGGGTTTAGGGTACAGGGTTTATGTGTACTATAGCCTAAAACTCCTGAAAAGGGAATATATTGGGGGTTATATAGGGAACTACTATAATGGTTATTAAGGGGGATACTAGGAGTTTAGACTATAGCCATATAGGTGTTTCAGGGTGTCCATGAATTTCAGGAAGCTTGGTCTTCGAGGTTGTGGGTTTATAGCTCTCAGGATTTAGGGGTCACAGACTTGATGCTTCTCAGGGTGTGCATGCTATATCCCAAAAAACAGATCTGTCCTGGATGTCACAGACTCTAGGGTTTAGTGTTTTCACCCACTCATATCATGGTTGGTCAAGGCAAATGTGGGGATGGATGTAGAAAGTAGAGCCCCTTTCTAAGCCCTAAACCTGGAATCCCAGCCTCTAAGTCAACCTCAATCTGGACTTTCATCCTCGAAGGCTACCTGAACCCCAGCAGTTAAAGTAAGCAAAATGATGACCCCAAAGTAGGTAAAATCATAGGCCCAAACACTTTATAATGTAGCCCAAAGGCCATTCTTCTGCGTATCGTCCGCGTTCAGGTACTCCCTAAACCGTAAAAACGCCTTGGCAAATGACGAAAGCGGAATTGCTAGCCGAAGCGACCCTATAGGGATGCATCGTGCACCCCTCATGGAATGTCGCCAAGATTCGTCAAGTCTTCATCGAACACCGGAAAGTCAATGACGGTGTGATACGGTGTGAATCTTCTGCCCAAGGGACTTGCCTCCATGAGTCTTGCGCAGTTAAAGGGGCAATGCGTGAAGCACGGGGTGGACATTCCGGAGAAGGCGGTCAAGGGCCGCCATGCCGGCAAATTGTACCGCGAGGGTCAAGGCGAACCAGGGCAACTCCTCCCACGACCTGATCCACCTGGCAACGTATGCCGAGTCGGTCCTGAATGCGAAGGCCCCTGCCAACCTGGATCCCGAGCACAATGTCAAGGTGCCCATCAGGCCACGGTCCCTTACTCCTATCCCGCAGTCCTAAAACCTTCGTCCAAAATGTTTGGACCTTTGGGGTTTAAGGGTTTAGGCGTTTAGGGTTTGGGGTCTTATTTGGCAACCTGGTCTCTAAAACCTCACGCCTGAGCCCTAGCCTCCAAGCCCCATGCAGCCTCCCACTTGGGAGTTTCCCAAAATTCGGGCCTTATTGGGGGTCCCCATATTAAGGATTATAGTATATTGGGGTCTATATTGGGGTACCCTAATTTTGGGAAACTACCACTTCTTGTCACAAAGCTCTCGTCCCTAGTCCCTCCCTAAACCTTCATCTGTAAACCCTACCCCAAATGCCTGAACCTTCATACGCACTCTCTGAGCCCAGTGCAACCTCCAAACTTGAATCCCGAAGCCCTAGCCCCGATCCCTAAAACCTCTACTTCCCACCCCCCCAGCCCCATTGCCTGAATTTAGTCTCCACCTGAACCCCAGAAATGAACAAGAACATAACCCAGAAGATTTAAATGCAGCCCAAAAGGCCATTGTTCGACATACCTCTGGGGTTCAGGTAAACCTGATCTGAGTCGAGCTTTAGGGCATTTTGTGTTTTCTCTTGTGTGTTCTCATGCCAAATGTAGTGCGCATTGCAGCTAGAATGATCTCAAGAAGCGCATCAACGTTGGAGCACGCGGAAAATCTAAACGTCAATTTGCTTAGAAAGCCCAACATCCCGTGATTAGTTTACAGGCCTTAAACCATCCTGCTATCATCTAGGGCCTGGGATTATATAGGGTTTATATGGGGATTACAGGGAATATATAGGGGTTATATAGGGATAATGCAAACGAAAATGGAAACTACTATTTGGGTTTTAGGGTTCAGGGTCAGTCCTAATTAATAAGGATAGTGGGCTTACGGGTGTGTCCGGACTCGTCCTTCTGCTGCGTGCGAGTAGGTGTCTGAGTGCCCTGGGCCAGGTATTGGGGGATAAGATGGGGGACTATTATACGGGTTATTAAGGGGGTTACTAGGAGTACCCTAAACCCTAAGCCCTTGACCCCTAGGGTTCTTAAAGAGGGTTCCTAGGAGTTTAGACTATAGCTCACATGGTGCTTTCAAGCGTCAGCCCATCATTCAGCGCCGAGGCTTGCCCTTCAAGGATGACATGGCTAAGGGTTTAGGGTTTAGGGTTTAGGAATCAGGGAAGGGGAATATACTGGGGCGATATAGGGATAATGAAGCAGAAAATGGAAACTTATAAGAGGGTTTATATCTTAGGGTTATAGTATGGAATAAGGGAATATAACATTTAGGGATTCTATTCCCTTACACCCTACTAACCCCAAATAACATCCTGGTGGCCAAGTTTGAAGCATGCTGGTGAAACACCTGAAGCCACAAATTTTAAAACCGAAACCCAAACCCCAACCACCAAATCCTAAACCTGAAACCTGAACCTTACAACTCATAGGCCCCGAGCCTCAAACCCCTAAGCACCAGAGAGCTTGGCTTGAGTTAAACTCTAACCCTACACCCCTAAACCCCTCAACCATAAACCCTAAACCCTACGTCAACCCGAACACCGTGAACCCCTAAACCCTAAACCCGAAAACCTTGAACCCCTAAACCCCTTAACCATAAACCCTAAACCCTCAACCGCAGGGCCCCAGCTGCAGCCTACGAGTTGGCACCCTGGGACTATAACGAGCTCAAACGAGCTCGTGGTTTAGGGATACATATGTGTTATTTAGGGTTTAGGGTTTCGGGTTTAGGGTTTAGGGTTTAGGGTTTAGGGCCATACACGGAGAATGGAAAAGAAAATGGCAAGTACTATTTAGGGTTGGGGCTCTTAATTGTAGTTACTTTGGGAAGTGTACCCAGCTTGGGCAATTACGGTTTTGGGTTCAAAGTAGGGGGTATGCCCAAAAGATCCGTACTCCAGGATTCTGAACGATTACAGTATAGTTTGCCCTGATATTGATGTTTTAGAAATTCTCGTGTTTTCCGTAGATAGAGATTTACATTCAGTTAATACGGGTGTGTACAGGGCTCTGCAGGTTCATATCTGCGTGTTTATGTTTAGATGGGGGTCTATATATTCGGGTATGTAGGGTTTCCGGTTTTCAGTTTTAGGGGTTCTTGCAGGCTCCAAGGACTTAGGTACTAGCAAGTTATACATGGGGTTACAGGTCCCCTCAGTTACTTGTAATGTTGGGCCGGCTACAACCCTTAACAACCTACTCACTAAGTCTCTGAGCCTTAAAGTAGGTGGCAGCAATCTGAACTCCAATATGCCATAGTTCCCATCTAAGGGACTCCGTGGGATTAGAATTTAGGGACATTGCATCTTAGTGGTTAAAGAAGAGTGTCATACCTAGAAAAGGGATGTGTGTGTTATGCGGGGACCTTCCTAGTATAATGAATTTCTGCATACCTCAATAAGAGGGCTTTGGATAAACGAGATTCAGGCCTCATCGGGCTTTAATACTGAACAACTGCGCCTGCAGCAAGAGGGCAGACTACCTGGCGAAGGCTTGTGTTCTCCAAGAAGCCATACTCCACCCAACTAGTGACATCTTGTTTTAGGCACCTGTCCAACACGGGGACCCACATATTGTGTGACCAAGAGTCCCGTCCTTAAAGCATTCATAAGGCTCTGGCAATAGGATCAGGGCTGTTGTCTTCCGGCCTAGGTGTTTCATGCAATCCCTCCGAGCGCCCCGTGCCCGACGGCGTAGCGACGCGGTCGCGAAGGCACCGGGGTCTTCGAGGCCAAGATGAGGTTTTAATTGACATTTCTGGCAGCAGGCCGCTTCTGTATCCCAACACATTAAAAGCCCTTGTCTTAAATTTTCTGGAAAGCGCGCCATCTACAAATGTGGCGGCAGCATGGTGGATGAGGAGTCGAGGCATTTATGTGTCAGGCTACCTGTCTCGGGTTGTTGCTCAGATGTGGTATTTTGCTTCTAGCGTTGTATGTTTGAGGGGTAGGTTGGAGTTTGGAATTATGGTCTGTTGCGTGGGATCGAGGTTCTATAGGCATCTAGCTGGCAAATCTAGGGTTGGGATCTATGAGCTTTTAAGTCGGATCAGTATAGACCCCGATAGAGCGGGCAATGATGCCAAACTAATGAAGGGATCAGAATCTAATGTTGAAAATTCAGTGATCGCCAATATGTTGGTCCTAGGTTCCTTGTGTGAGTATAGGCTAGGGTACTCCAAATGGACCTCAAGATGATATCGCTTGTATATTTTACAACCCTTCATATAACGCCAGTTTCCATCTATCTTTTCAGTTTCTTGTCCGTTTTGATTCTCCAGAATATGAATACCATCCATTGACCCTCTATAGCTCACATAAGTATGGACCCTAAACATTTTATCTCGGAAGGGGCCTTACGATTTGCAACCCTAAGCCCTACACACTGTTCGGCAAGTTGGGAACCTTCGGTCGGGCAGATCAGTGGTGCATCCTCCCCAAACCCAGAGATTTTTCCCGTCTTCTTCAAGTGCCTCTTCGTAGTGACTGTTCAATGACGAGACGGAGTACCGTGCCCTCCCCAAAAGCCCAGTTAGCTATCCTATGCAGTCGACCATACCTGGGTTCTAGCTATCTTTCTGGCGGCTAGTAGGAGTGGAGAAATGAATCCATAGTGGTCCCTATATTCTACTCCTTCGTTCCCTACCAGCCACCAGTCCTTCAGGAGACAAAAACCCAAAGCCCCAAATCCTAAACCCCTAAGACCGAAGCCGTAAACCCAGGACTATGGAGCAGTAGTCCTTTATCTAGGCAAGTTAGGTTCCAGGAATTGGCGTAGTCCCCCAAGTATGATTCCTGGCAGGGATCCTATAGGGCAGCAGTAGACTAATTAACTCTAGGGGTTATACAGGGTTAAGCTATTTAGGCTTCTATAAGATTGTATACTGTGTTGGGACTCATCGTTGGTCTAAGAATCTATATAAGACTATGCATAAGACTATATTCAAACAGGCCTCAAAATGAGAGGTGTGATTCTTCAAGCACTACATTACTTTTCATGCGTTGTGGGGATCTTGCAGTGGAGAGGGGAGCCTGGTACAGAGGCACTCAGGACAACAATGAACAAGTGTAAGTATGTTTGCAAAAGGGCCTTGCGACATTTTTCGCCTCACCGATTACCCTTGCCTCACATGTAATTCGATGAAGCGCAAAGAAGGAGCCCTCAACGCTACGCAGCAATTAAACACGTATATCCTGAATTCTACCACCTCCCCAAACCCCGGGCCCCAACCCCGTACTCGACTACCCCGGCCCTACCTGGACCACAAGGTACGAAACATGAAGGCCCAAAACCCCTTGTCTAAACCAAGTTATTCTACCCACTCTGCTTGCCCATCTGCACCCTAAACCCCATGTATCCTTAAAACGACACTCCCTATAACCTTTTGGGTTAGGGTACACCCTTCGATGTCCCCATGGCATCAGGACACCGCCTCTTTAGCAGAGGCAAGCCGTTTAGCTAGTCACATTGGGGAGGGAGCTTCAGGCTTAGGGTTTGTAGAGCTTGCAGCCCCAGTTACTTACAGTTCTGTTTTGGGGGTAATACTTACGAAGCTGTGGGTAATACAGTAGGGGTTACAGATAGTGTTTCGCATTTGGGAGGGTTTTGGGGTTTTTGGGCTTTGAGATTGGAGGTTGGGGTTTTGGAGTTCAAGGTTGCAGGTTGAACGTGCATCGCGCTGGGTTTCGGAATCCACTACAGGCCTTCTGAGAATCCTAAAAAAGCGTGGCGAGGGGCGCACGGTCCTTCCTTCTCTGTCAGACTCACTAGGAAACACAGGCATGGAGATTACACGTCAGGACTATATCGGGTAAAAGAGTTTGTTGATTTTTGAGTGCAAGAAAGGGAAGAGATGTATGCCTGGAACCCTTAAACCCTGGGGCAAATATTTCCAACATTCACCGTATGCATCTTGCGGAAGTGTTTGCATGGGTGGTGAGTCCTGTATGATGCACTTAAATGTTTTGAGATGTAAGGCCTGAGGATTATAGTCCAAACTCCTAGTATCCTCCTTAATAAGCCATTATATAGTAGTCCCCTATAAAACCCCCTACATGATCCCCTTAATAAACCCTATAGCAATCCCCTATATAATCCCCTACATGATCCCCTTTAATGAGTTCGACATGTTCGTTGTCTCTTCAAACCTCTTCGAGGGTGGCAAGGGAGGCATGGGCTTCGTTTTCCAGTATTCATAACACCCTAAGGGTCCAAGGACCCAAATAATAGGGGTCCCTTTAAAGGGGATTATAGGGGGATATTGTAGGGATATTAGGGGACTATATAAGGGTCCAAGGACCCAAATAATAGGAGCTTAGGGCCCAAATACCATTAATATTATAGTAGTTGGGCCCTAAAACCCAATTATTTGGGTCCTTGGACCCTTAGGGTAACAGAACTGTGTTTGATCTTCTCGTGATAGTACGTACTCTTAGAATACTAACTGCATGTGTGCGTTGGGTGTCAACGTCTCACCTTCTTCGACATAAGAAGAACCATGACCATCAACTCCATGACCAAAAAAATGCGAAACCCTCAACCCTCAACCCTGAACCCTAAATACCCCAAACCTCAAACTGACATTGTAATTTCACGGTTTACGGGTCTAAATGGATCCTGAAATCTGACGTTAGCCCTTAGGGCTCAGGGTTTAGGGCTTAGGGTTTAGGGCTTAGGGTTTAGGGCTTAGGGTTTAGGGCTTGGGGTTTAGGGTTCGGGGTTTAAAGTTTTGGGGTTTAGGGCTTAGGGTTTAGGCTTAGGGTTTAGGGCTTGGGGTTTAGGGTTCGGGGTTCAAAGTTTTGGGGTTTAGGGCTTAAGGTTTAGGCTTAGGGTTTAGGGCTTGGGGTTTAGGGTTCGGGGTTTAAGGTTTGGGGTTTAGGGCTTAGGGTTTAGGCTTAGGGCTTAATGTATGCCGCATGGTTGACAGGTCTTGGGCTTCAGATTTTCGTTGGTTTTTTCCAGGCAGTGGGAACTAAATCGCCCTGAGCCCCAAAGACTTCAGCCCCCATACCCTAAAACCTCAACTTTCAACGCTACAAAACCCTAAATCCCAAGCTGCCCAAAACCTTGAACCCTAAGCCCCTAAGCCATGAACTCCAAACCCTGGATCCTGCTTAGACCTGTGTGTCAAAATGATTAAGCGACGGCCCAAGCTCACCTAAAAAACAGTCAAAAAGGCCATTGTTGCACAATTTTTGGCGCCCAAACCCCGATAGCCTCGCAACCTTTAGCGCCTCCATAGCGGAGGCTGTTGAAGGATGGCAGGAACTTTTGGAGGAGCTCTGCTGTCACATCCATGCTTAGGGGTTTATAGGGATATATGGGGTCTAGGGATGAGGGGTTCAAGGATTAGGATTTAGGGTTCAGGGCTTAGAGGTGGAAATAGACAATCACATGGAAAATTATATCTTTAGATGGAAGATGATGTGTATGTACTGTTAGTTAGGCCTTATAGGGTCCAGGGGCTTGAGATTCCTGTTTGCATTCGCCAGAAACTGAACGGACATGGAAGCAGAAAAGGGCCCTACAAGGACTTTCCTCCTTGACAAAAAAAGGTGACCATATCGGGTTCCATATTTGTTTGGGAGAGGCTCAGGGTTAAGGGGTTTGGGGCTTTGGCGTTGAGGCTTTGAGGCGGAAGGGGGGTCGGCTTTAGGATTCATTTTGGTGTTTAGGGCATTTCTTCAACCTTGTCTTGAACCCTAATCCGAGCACTAGATGAATAAAAGGGACCATACTCAAAGAATCTTTTTTGGTAAAATTAGCCGCCAAAGACTGGGTACAATTAGGTGGCTTTTCGTATGGGGGAAATGTACCAGACTTAAAGAAATCTTCTAGGGGACCAATCCTGAAATCGAGATATTCAATGCATTGAGAGGTCCAAGAGCCCCGATGACGCGGGAATGCATTCCTTTCCAGGAGCCCCAATCAGTCTTTTAATCTGGCGCCCTGCATTTCTTATTCTGGCGGGGCGGGGGGGGGAGGTCCCCCCCAAATTAAGCCAGTGCTAGGATTACACCCGAAAGCCAGTAAGGTTTGTCCAGTCTCAGTGCGGTACCTACAGGTGGACAGCGGTCAGAAAATCGACCTTCCTGGGGTGGAGTTATAGGTTTAGTGTTCACCTGGACTTCAGAAGTAGGTAACATCATGGCCCAAGACCCCGAAGAATAATCGGGAGGACTCTTCTTCCATAGGCCCGGGTGTTCAGGTAGGGTTTGCGGGGTTTAGGATTTAGGGTGTAGGGCTTAGGGTTGAGGATTTAGGGTCTGGGGCAAACTTTAGGGAGCGAGCTTGCGGGCGTTGAGGGAGACTTGTGGCCCAAGTCATGAAGTTCGAAGATGAAGTCCATTCGATCTACGGACTGAAGCTGGGTAGGCCCCTGGGATATTTAATATTTTCCCTAATGGCTTTAATAAGGGACCCTATATACTAATGTGTTTAAAAGGGTTCTAGGGGCCAACCCAGTAAGTTCGGTTGGGGGGTTGCAGGCTTTGTGCCCTAAGTCCCACAGGCATATTTAGGGCTTAGGGTTTAGGATGGGGCTTGAGGAATAAAGTTAGGTTGGGGGGACCTACAGTGGGACATAGTGGGATTATAAGGGGACCTAGTAAGGAATATACTAGAACTTGAATCCAGGGTCGTGGTCATGTCCTTTGGGGCTCCACGACTACAGAGAGGACCTACAGTGAGCCCTTAAGGCTTAAGTCTAAACCCCAAACCCCTAAACCCCTTAAACCCTAAACCATCCTAAACCCTCAATCCCTAAACCTCATCCTAAACCCTTAAACCCTAAACCTTTAAACCATCCTAAACCCTTAATCCCTAAACCCCCATCCTAACCCTCTGTCAGGTTTATTTTGAGCCCTAGGGTTGCACTTGTTCTTGCAGTTGAAGCGTTTAAGACTAGGGTTTAGGGCTTAGGGTTTGGGGTTTATAGGGGTTATATAGAGGTTATATGGGGGCTATACAGGGATAATGGAAAAGGAAATGGAAACTATTATTTAGTTTAGGAAACAGCAGGTTTAAGTTTCCAGTTTGGGGTTTGGATGGGTCTGCCTCGTGAGCTTGTGACCCGTTGTATAAATCACTTTCTTACGGGTCCCCTGATCCTTCAAGTAGGGTTTAAGCTTTAGGTTTTAGGGAGGATCCTAAGTGCTTCCATAATCGAATGTAGGGTTTCTATGGCAGGAACTAGGACTTTGGTTCAGGTCAGTACCGCCTCATACATGCACTAAGGAGCCTTCGGGAAATAGGGTTCGCAACTGGGGTTCAAAAAGAACCCAAACCCCAAATCCTACAAACTCTAGGCTCCCGAAACCCTGAAACCAAGAAACCCCCAAAACCCTAAGCACCTAAACCCCTAAACCCCTAAATTGTGTACTCTAGTCGAGGCATCTGGCGCCAAGAGTGCGGGCAGTGAGGCCGCAGTGTTTTTGGGCTTAACCCGCTTAACAGGGATTATATTGAGGATCCTAATAATTAAGGTTCTTGCAAGGAGGCGGTTTATTAATCATATTTACCGTAAACCCTAAATAGTGGTGTCTATTTTCTTTCCTTTCCATTATCCCTATATGACTCCAATAACCCTATCTATCCCTATAAAGAGACCTAGGGTTTCCATTGTTGGCGCTTTGGGGGTTAGGAGTTTCGGGGAGTTTTGGCTCCCTGCTGTTGGGGCTCAAGGCTGGGTGATTGACCTTTGAGAGGGTTCTAGCGGTTATATGGACATTATGTGGCGAGATATGGGCTTTAGGAATTAGGGGTTTTTAGGGTTTGGGTTTCTGTTATGTTTGGGCTGAGAGTTTACTGTTTTTGTGCACAGGGCGTTTGAGCTCAGGGCGCTTTAGATGTGCAAGGGGTTCTCTACGGGGTTATCGGGGGTTAGGGAGTTCTATATGCCTTTCCAAAAGCGGATTGTCATTCAGGGGTTGCATGGTTTTGTGTTTGAGGATTTCCGCTCGCGTAGAATTTGGCACTGTTGGTTCAGGGTGTGACAGGATCAGGGTGTCGGCTGTTGACTGAGGGATCTGGATAAGTAGCTAAGACATGACACTTGCAAGTCCACGAGCTGAGTGGCTAAGGCAGCATGGAGCTCATGTGTGGGCTTGTGCTGATAGATTGAGGCGCTGATGTCAGTGTCATGTATCTTTGTACACAATGGATTCGTCCTTATACTAGTCCCTGTATCAATGATCCTAAACCCTAAAGCACCAGTGTGAGAAATCCCATAGGCATGTGGAGAAGAACGCAGACCCTAAACCTCGAACCCCAAGATGCAACACGGGGGTTATATAGGGATAATGGAAAAGAAAATGGAAACTACAGGGATTATAATTATAGGGGTCGTATAGATTTTGGGGCTATATTCAGGGCCTACAGCAAGCGCTGGCTTGCTGGCAGCAGGAGGACCAGTGTTGGGTTTCACAATCAGTTCAGGGCATATGGTTCAGAGTTTAGGCGGTTTGGGGATAAGGGCTTAGAACCCTAAACCCTAAACCCTTTAGGGCTTGGGGTGCCCTACCCTTCCTCAAGTCTACAAGGAGCTTCATGTTTGTTTAAGAGGGGATTGCTCGCCGTTTGCAGTGGGACTTTTTGTCAAATTTGTGGGAAGGGAGGCATTCAGGACCGGGTTTCCAATGCAGTCGTAGTTAAAGAACTTCAATTAGGACACGGTAATATGGATATGTTATAGTTAGTTCGGCTTCCCCTTGCGGTAGCTGTATTTCAGTTCCTGAACAGCAGCCCAGCTTAGGGGACTGGATGAGATATCAAAGATTTGGTCTTCAAGCTCACCCTGAGCTAGGTCGAGTCTAGGAATCATTTATAGTTGTTATTGGGATGTGGGCTCCCTCATATCGCCAGAAGGAGGATGGTTTTTCTTCCTGGATCAAATACCCAAATACAAGGGGGGTGCCTGTGCAGAACATCATTCTAATGATCGTGATGATTTAGACCTAGACCTCCCCTAATCTTCAGCCCTGAACCCGAAACCCTGAAATCCAGACTGTGGGCACTTGGGCCCCCCATCCAGGGCAGGGCTGAGGCATTGGGGCTCAGGATTTGAATGCTGGCCCTAAGCCCCTAAACCCGAAATCCCTAAACCCAGGGTTTTTGCATACGGTGAGGTTGACGCGCAGCCCAAGGGCCCGGTGTCTGTACACTTCCTACGTTGGGTGGGGATGGGTAACAACTTGGGTCATTCCCGCTCCGAGCAACAGTCCTCAAAGAGGCACATTTAGGGGCCATTATGTCTCCTTTTTGTTTTTGTAGTAACTGCTACTGTAGGGGGGGGATGACCGAAGTAACACTGGACTTTTGCGGCCTGAGTCGATACACTCTTTGTCCCTCAGGGACGGACCATGAAGCAGAGATTTTCTGTCAACAGGAGATGCTTGGGGCTCACTGAAGCATCGTCCAAGAACCAAAGGGCTCCAAACACTCAACCCATCTCCTCCGAGTGTGGTCTGCGCTGTTGTTGTGCGAGTCTACTTGCCATTAACCTATCATTATCACCCCACCTATCCAAAGTGCATTGCTCTCGTGCACATGGACTTCAATGTGAGGATCAGCCCTATGTGGCGAACGTGCGCATTCCGAATTGCAAGGTTCAGTCGCCCCCACCACTTTTGACTCCTCCTTCCAGGGCAAATGCTAACGACCTCACCCTACCTGACGCCATATGGTTGCTGATCTACAAGACGGCCCCATGCATGGCAGGTTGTTAAAATCCTTCTTCCTTGGGTCCCTCTAACATAATACAGCCCCGAATATGTAGGCTGCCCGAAAAGGGACCATATTCGTGACGCTCTCAACCCTAAAGCCCTACCTAGGGTAAGCAATGTGCCCATAAAAAGGGGTTTGTGTGCCTGGTATTGTCGTATCTTCGCCCTTTTGTTAGGGGTCTAGGCTATGCTAGGTCAACCCTAAACCCAAAACCCTAAGCCCTTGTAGTCCCCTTAAGTAGATAGCATATGGCTTTGGGTATATTATAATAGGATCCTCATATACCCCCATATTCTATCTACTTAAGGGGGACTATAGCCTTAAACCCTGATCCCTAAACCCTAAACCCTAAACCCTGAACTCTAAACCCTAACCCTAAACCCCAAAACAAACCTTAAACCCTGATCCCTCAACCCTATACTTATCCTTAGGATCATCCCCCAGGACCGCGCCGTGGGTTCCAGGTGTGTCGCACCACCTTCGCAGGCACCTAGGAATTTCCACCTGGACCCGTCAAGTATGTAGAGTTATAGCCTTTTTGGCTGTTTTTAGGTGTTTAGGGCCATTATTTTACATACTGTTGGGGTTTAGGTCCCTCCTTGTACCCTTAATTGGGGATATATGGTCCCTAATAGTAGGTACTTAGGCCCTAATAGAGGTTAGGAGGAGGGTCTAGGTCTATAGTCCGTTCCACATTCCATCTACTTAAGGGGGGCTCTTGCTTCCTGGGCCTCGAAAGTAGGTGGAGTAATGGCCCGAGTCCCCCCAAAATAGTCAAAAGGTTATTCTACATACTCTGAGGGTCCAGTTCAAACCTACGCCGCGCTCGCTATCCAGGGTTTCAGGTTTTAGCTTCAGAACTTGAAAAAGGGGCTATTGTCATATTGGGGGGGATCCCTATATAGACCACAGGAGAAGGTTGCTAGTTTGCAAGCTGAGGAGTGGCTGAACTTTCCGTGGAGGCATGCCCTCCTCCAGTTTTCAGGAGATGGTTTCTGGGTAGGCCCCTGGGATATTTAGTGTTTTCCCTAGTGGCTTTAATAGGGGACCATATATACGAATGTTTTTCAATAGGTTTTAGGCCAACCTAGCTTTTCATCAGTACGAGATGCTTCAGGAGGCCGCTGAGCGAAAGAACTTTGATGCCATCAGCAGCTGGCATCCCCCTAAACCCTAAACCCCAAACCCTAACCCTAAACCCTAAACCCTGAGCACGCGCTGGCCGACATCCGGCGACGGTGCCCCTAATTTTGGGAAACTCTAAGCTGGTATAGCCTAAACCCAAAACACGATCATTATACAATATATCTATATATTGAGGGCCTGGCGGCAAATCCTGGCCTGGCCGCCGCCCCGGCGCCCACCCTGCCATCATGTGAAAGCCAAGCCCGCCACAGCCCTGCTGATGCTCCTGATCGGGAGAAGTGTATGAAAACTGATGCTTTTGCTCAATGACTTGGTGTTTGTTTAATTGAAAATGAACCAAAACTGGTCCCAATTGTGATGATGATGCTCTCGTGCGGGGCTTTCGTGTGCGTGCCGCTCGCGCCAGCATCATCGGCACAATTGGGATCTCACGTGGGCGAAATTGGGTTCAGCAGAAAATCCCAAGAAAAACAATCAAAAAACGGCTTTGAACATGGTTCTCTGCGCAGGCCACATGTACGTATTTTTTTTTCAAATCAGAAGTGACATTTTGATGTATTTGAGAAGCTAAAGGGGTGCAAAATCATAGCTTAGCGGCCGCGAAAGTGCTGGAAATATGGGCAAAGCACGTCAAAAAGCCATGCAACATGCATAACTTTATAGCCGGGCGTGCATCTGCACTGGACACGGCGGCCAGGCCAGACTTTAAAAGCCCCAGCTCAAACCGCCGACCCCGAAGGCAGTGAGGCTCCGCCCGGTAAGACGACACGGAGACGGGAAGGAAAGCCGTAGCAGAACTCAGCTAAGGCAGACCGGAAGCAGTTTTCAGGCCAGCACCGCCGATACTGCAGCAGCGGCACCGCAATCAAATTAACGATGTTGCATTCTTTGAATTTTTGTTGCGCCACCTATGTTTTCACAGGCTGGACACGAGACCAACCGGCGCAAGCAAGAGAAGTTCAAACCGGGGCTGCTGGGACTCCGCAAGACCTTGGGCGCTGTGGCATCGGGGCCTGGGCCCCCAGGGCCTTAATTCGGGTTGCTGTTAAGGAACTTAATTTAAGTTACTATATTGGGGAAACATTATTATTTACTATATATACCCATTATGGTAACTTAACTTAAGTTCCTTAACAGCAACCCAGTAATTCGGGGAAGCCCTCAATTAAACTGACTTTGTCTGAGCTTAGCGGATGCAGGCTGCCTCACCGCCCTGGTTGCGACTTCTGCAATCACCTGTGCCCGGGTTTGGTGGGGTCAAAGGTTGAGGGGGTGAACGTCAAGGTTTGGCGCCGAGGGCTTTGGGTGTTCGTTTTCAAATATTTCAATGTTTGGGATCCCTAAACCCTAAACCTTAGACCCTAAATCCTAAACCCTAGACCCCAATATGCCCAAAGCTGGCTTATGGATGAGGGCCTAAGGCCTAGGAGTTGGACTAGATCTTTGGTCTAGGAGTTGCGGGTGGCCGAGATGGTGAATGTATTTGGGTTCTTCTTGAGGTTGGGAGGTCGTGGAACAAGTAGAGCTTCAGTTGATGGGGCTACAGACTGAAAACTATTTGGTTTGTAGAGCAGAAGCCCCAAACCCTTAATCGGTTTAGGTTTCTGGGAATTTGTCACTTAGGTCGGTGTTGCGGTGAAGCGAGATGAAGGTCAGCAGTATGTGAATTTCAAATATGAAAGAAGTAGTAGTAGTAGCAATCTTGGTAACATTAGAAATAGTGATCATTGTAATCATAGTAACAGTAATATCAGTGTGTCTGCACGTGGCATTGTTCAGAGCTTTGGTGCGCTTGAAATGGGTACAAGGAATTCCGCAGATCAAGCACAGAACGTTTTGATTCCGAACCTCAGCTTTGAGCAGTAAGCGGTTACATATTGTAAGCCACCTTGCAGCCCAAGCCTTCCTAGCGCATCCACATGCCACGAGAGGAAGAGAACACCGTAGAGTGATAGATACCATATCACTTCAATCACATGCGCAAGAAGTGTCACATGTCAGAACAAACCCAAAGGGTCCAAAGTACCTATATGATACAAAGTATGGTTTCAGTAGTAGTAGTTTCTTTTCTGGTTTGGGTAACTATTCCCCATATGGGTACTTAGGACCTTTTGGGAGACAAGGCAACTAAGTGTTTGCACCCTGTTGGCTGCCGGAGCTCCCTGACGTCGCAGCCATGGACGACGACGAAGGCCAATGGGTTGGGTTTAGTTGCAGGTTCATGGGACTTAGTAACAACTCATCAGCCCTTTTAGGAGTTGCCCCAATTGTAGGTAGGATTATGACCCAATTCAAAGTCATAAGTAGTTATTTGTTCCCGCGAACCTCCAAGTAGTTGAGGATCCAAGGTCCAAGGTTCCTCAGGAGTTTGGGGTTTAGGGCTTTGAGGCTCCAGGGATAAACCCTAAATCCCTAAACCCTAAACCCCTAAACCCAATTTAGTAGGTAGTTTATACACGGGGTTGTAATCATCATCATCCCAGGTCATCCCAACAAGGGAACTAACAACCCCATTGTCGACCTACCTACCAAATCCCTGAGACTTTAGGTACCCTAGGGCTCCAAATAGCCCAATGTAGGCATTATTTCTAGACATGGAGCCCCAGGAGTTGGGCTTGGTGTTGAGGGTGTAAGGGCCTTAGGCGCACTAAGACTTGGAAATAGTTCTTTGCTGCTGAATAATCACTGGCAAGGGATTTGGAGAGTATTAGCCAGCTCCCACCGACCAGATCTCGCAGGTATGCACCAGAGGAGGCTGAATATTTTTGTTGGCGTAACTGGGTCCATTTTGTGGTTCCTACAAAAAGGATTACACCATTTTAGGGTCTACCCCCCATTTAAGGAAGTCCCTGAATTTTTAATGCTGGCAGTTTTCCGCTTTTCCTTTGCACAGCATCAATAACATGAGCCATCTAGTTCGCGAATGTATCCCAAGCCCTATTCCACTCATTTTGGTGCCTGCTTCTCTGTCCCTATAAACCATAAACCCTCCACCCCGAAACCCTAAACCCCTAAACCCTAAACCAAACCGCTTGGAGGATCTAGAAAGTAGCTCCCCTAAAGCCGGTCCCCATCCTTACCCTGGGGCTCTATAGTCCCCCTTAAGCAGATAGAATAATAGGGTATATAATAGGGTTTTATAGGAATAGGATAGTGGAAAAGAAAACGGAAACTACTATTTAGGGTTTAGGGTTATAGCCCCCCTTGAGTAGATAGAGTATGGGGTATTTTGGGATCTTGTTATACTATACGCAAAGCCATGTTCTATCTACTTAAGGGGGGCTCTAATTCTATAAAGACCCAAACCTCCCAGATACCCATCATGCATTGGGTTGCTTTTGAAGAATCTAAATTAAGTTGTTGTAATAACCCTGGTATGTACTATATACCTACATTCTTTGGTAACTTAATTTAAGTCTCGTAACAGCAACCCAGTATGGCAATAGTCTCTGTATCCATTCTTTGGTGTAGATGGCTGCTATTGAGCCTAAACCCTAAACCGTATAGGTATATGGGAGGAATAGGTAGTATCTCTAGTTGGCCATTTGGAGCTAAGACTTCCTTTAGGGTTCAGGGTTTAGGGGACTTGGCGGTTCTACCTTAGCCTCCACGCGGTTTTGGGGTTCAGGGTTTAGAGCAGTCTAGTAGCTAAATCATGGCTTAGAACCACCTCTGTGTCAGCCCTGTTTCGTTGTGAAGGCATGGACGCGCTGTTCAACAGCTTCATGAATGAGGTGTCCACTATAAAGACCACCAAAATGAAGAAGCGCTGAGCTCAGAAGGGATCTTAAGTCGACATACGTAGTTTCCTTTAATCATGAAGGGACCCCCAAATATTGTAATCCTTATTCTACGGACCCCCAAAAATGTACCCCTAATTTTGGGAAACCCTAAACCCTAAATAGTAGTTCCCATTTTCTTTTCCATTATCCCTATATAGCACCTATATACCCCATATATAACCCCAAAAGGGTACTAATGTTGGGAAACTGGATCCTTTTTGTCTCCTGATCGTCCGAGCTGCCATTTACACGGTTTAGGGTTTAGGGTTTGCTCTGATCATGTGCTGCTAGTAGGGGTTGGGGTTTTGGTAGCTTTTTCATGTCCTGATAGGATGTCATATTCTCTAATCTTCTTCGGGCGCCCGTGATTGAGGTATCCCAAGATTTCATCGATGAGCCCTTCATCTCATAATGCACAGTCATGTTTTGCTATACATATATACCATATAGAGCGAAAGTATCAACCGTCAGCGAAGGGGATCAGACCCTTCTCATCATGATTAAACCGCCCACCCCAACAGATAACATAAAATGTTCCCGTTCCCTATACAACCCCATATAACGGGGCAGGCATATTTGATATTTTGTGAGGGGGGCCTGTAAAAACCTGCCCTGGAAAAAGAGCCTACGTGGAGCTCAATAATTGTGATGCATAGCAGTCTGCACCCCACACTCTGAACTCTGAATCTCTAGTCCCCTTTACGTAGGTATTATAATAGGGTATATAATAGGGCTGTATGGGGATAATGGAAAAGAAAATGGAGACTACCATTTAGGGTTTAGGGGTTATAGTCCCCCTGAAGCAGCTAGAATATGGCATTGGGTATGTTAAAATAAGATCCCCATATACCCCATATTTTATGCACATAAGGGGACTATAGTTCAGGATTCTATGCATGTTTCCCTTCCCATGGACTTGGCAAGTTCACGACGACACCAGGAACCAGTTCTTAGGGCTCGCATGATTGATGTTATTTCCTCGGTGGAGGGGCAACTCCCTTTGACAAATGCAAGCGAGGGGGTGAAACACATCTCTTGTGCCAATTGTACATCCTGATTTTGTTTCTGGTTGAGATTTTAGGTTGGAGGCCTTAGGGCGTACGGTCTAGGATTCAAGGTTTAGGAAGGTTTGCGGGCTTGGCTTCAGGGCCCAGGACGACATGCGCGCAAGCTGTCAACCTTGATGAGTAAGCCTTTACCTACTGGGAAGTTCCAAGTCCTGAGGATTTGGGAAGCCCGACAGCATCTGAGCTGGCCCCTGCTTGATTTGAGCGAGAGCTTTGATGGTAGGTTTCTGATTGCGCGGAAAGCCTTCCCCAGGACCTTCTATGTAGTTCGTTTTTGGGTAGTCCATCATAATTATCATTCTTACCAAATCTCCGCAAATTATCCCAAAACTATGTTGCATAGGAGCCCTTGGGTCTGGTGTTAGGCATCTCCTACAGCACAAACCACAAAAAGCCTGTGATCCCAAGTCTTGAAAGCCCTCAAGACCCTAAAGCCCGAACCCCGAATCCTAGACTTAATCCAACCTCCACAATGCAATCTCCATCCTTACGAGGGGTGGAGGGGTGAGGGTCTGGGGACGTCAAGAACTGATGCTTTGTGGCCTTCTGGGGGAGCTTCTGCAGCAACAACGCCCTAAACCCTAAACCCTAAACCCCTAGATCCCTGTATGGTCCCTTTAACCCCTGAACCCCTGAAAGCCTAAACTCTCAGCCCGCAACCCCAGAGCCGAGTCCAAATATCACCCTACAACCCTATATGGCCCTACGGCTCCGTACACTTTGACCCATGTCTCCTATCAACTTACTGGTGGTTGGAAGGGAATAAGGGAATATATTCCCTATATCACCCCTATATAATATACTCCCCATATTCCCTACTAACCTCCATTGAGTAAACCCGAAACCCTAAACCCTAAACCCTAAACCCTAAACCCTGAACCCTAAACCCTAAACCCTAAACCCTAAACCCCCAGTAAAGAGAAAGCCCTTTGGCTAAGGATGGAAGGCGCAGCCGGCACTCCTGAAGAGAACGGTCCTCAGCCTAGACCCTCCTCCTACCCTCTATTAGGGCTTAGGGTTTAGGGTTTAGGTTTTAGGGTTTAGGGTGACCCTCCTCCTACCCTCTATTAGGGCCTATACGTACCTACTATTAGGGACCATATATCCCCAATTAAGGGTACAAGGAGGGTCCTGGAGCTGACTTGGAGTTAATCTTCTTGTCAAACGGTCAGGGGCGAAGGCTTAGAGATTATGGGGAATGATCACGATTGGTGCCTACATCTTGTTAGAGGGCTCTATGACCCAAAGGACTCCGGTATCATGTGCTATAAAAAAATGCTCTGCGATAGGGATTAGTAGTTGTGGTTTGGGTTCTTAACCCGTGCCCTTTTTTTCTACCTGGGGGGAGCCTTTGGATTCGACCCTGTTTGGGGCATGTCCTCAATTTTGTGGTAGATTCCCAAATGCTGTTAAGGGACTTAAATTTAGTTACCGGTTTGGGGTTTAGGGGGTTTAGGGGACCCCCCAATAATCAAGCGTGTCCGTATCATCCTGATGCCTCTAAGGAAGTCCCGAAACCGTGAAGCGAGATAAGTGCAGAGTTATACCTGGACCCCTAAAGTATCTAGAATTATAACCTTATTGGCTGTTTTTAGGTGTTCAGGGCTATTATTTTACATACTTTGGGGGCTTAGCTAGGGGTATCTAGCGGTTTGTATGACCGAGGGCATCAGGCCTAGAGTTTCTTCGTAGGGCGGGCATCCAGTGATTCTATATGAGTGGTTGTCAAAATTATGGTCCCTTTCTGGGTACTTTAAATATTAGGTGCCGTACTAGAATAGGGATCCAAAATGGGACCATAATTTTGACAACCACCCATATATCAGAATGTCAAGTGGATACTTTGGGTAGCGATTAGGGCTTTCGAAGTTGTGGTTCTGAGAAGTCCACATATGTGATTGTGATTCGCAGGGCCTTGTTGTTCATGGGGTTGGGTTTTCAGGGCTAAACCCTAAACCCTGAACCCCAAACCCTAGATATTGGCACATGTTATGCAACTTCCGGCTTCAGGGTAGGAAGCCATTAAGCAGTAATAGTGACAAAAAGGGATACTAAGGATAATCTGTCTAGGGTTCAGAGTTTAGGGTTTAGGGTTTGGGATGATTCTCTTAGAGTTACATAGGGAGAATGGAAAAGAACATGGAAGCTACTAGCGTAGTGTTTTTGTAGAAGGCCAAGTTGGTGCCATCGCGTTTTCCTTCGATTACCATCACGGGGTATGACTTGGAAATTTAGGCCCTCTCATTGCGGATGGTGACCATGGGCTTTGCTAAGTGATTGCTGTGCCTTGCTGTGCCTGGCACATTTCTCTTGAATATAGAACCTAGAAGCCAAATACTTCTCAATATCATTGATATCTCCCTTCTATTCGTGCATAGCTGTCGTATGGTCTAGCCCCCCGCCCTCTTCTGATTCTCTAGGAGGACACCTGCCTACATATTGGTAGATGCTCAACTTACCAGTCCCCAACATGGTCGCAGGCTAGGTTCCCTTTTTGGTTAGGGTTCCGTTTCCTTAAAGGTTTAATGTGTAGGGTTTAGGGCTTGACAAAGACCTTTAGAATAAGACCAATGTGCCCCCCCACCCCCCCAGCAGTAGCGGTACGATAGCAATAGCAAGACACGAATATAATGACCCTCTTTTCCCTGGTGGTCACAATTGGCGTGTGTGCCCCAGTTCATTTAAGACATGATCCAGGGCTAGATTGGAAGGAGAAGGTCATGCCGGATCTACTGATCAGCATGATTTTCGGGACAAGACCCCAAACCCTAAGCCGAGAGAAACGTCCCCATATCAGGCAGGGACCGTATAGTGTGTAGGGTTATCCTTCAGTAAGGGCCGCACGACATGCAGCACTACCTACAACACTAAGCGCGAATTGAGCTCTACACCTTAAGCCCAGTAGCGTGGACGACGCAGTTGATGACCAGCATGGGGCCAAACAGCTACATGGGGATAGTGGAAAAGAAAATGGAAACTATACTATATTGTATTGGGTCTATTCAGGGACAATGGAAAAGAAAATGGAAACTACTATATTATATTGGGGTTATATAGGGATAATGGAAAAGAAAATAGAAACCCTAAACCCTAAACATTAAACCCTGGTCCTGGCAAAGCCTCCAGAGAATCACCTGAAGTCTGATGTAGAAGGCTGAATCCATATTCCCAGAGGGTCCAAGTACCCAATAATTAGGTCCCCTTTAAAGGGGATCTATAGGGATATTAGGGGTATATAAGGGTATATAGGGCTTAGGGTTTAGGGTCCAAGTACCCAATAACTAGGTACTTGGGTGTTGGGGTAATAGCTATTCTAGTACAGGTTTTGGGCGAGTATATGATTATTTGGTAGTTGGACCCTTAGGGATTGTTCTTTAATGGCCCTAGCGAAATAGGAATAGTATGACATCCACCCTAAATTCCACCTTTCATAATTCATTGTGCGCTACACTATATACGTGGCAAGCGGCAAGCACTGAATCACAGCATCCGACTTCTTGGCTCGTCATTTGGGGATTGAATTGTACAGACGCTGAAGTACTTATCGGTGATGAAGAACTGGAGGGAACACAATATGAAAACTTGAGTGGGAACTGAGAGATTTTGGTGTTTATTGGGTGTTTGGTGTAGAATCTCCTCCTACAAGTTACTTACGGTATAGTTTGCGTCAAATAGACTGTAAAAGGATATTAATTAGTAGATACTAAGGCCCTTGTAGTCGCATGGCTCTGGGTCATGCAGTGTTGTTTGTCTGAGAGCGTCTGGCATCTGGGTTGCTATCAGGGGCTGCCTTGTTTTCCTGACTTTGAACAGGGTGCGAAATCCCACAAGACTTCAACGATCGAAGACTAGCCATGGCATCCAACCATCTCCAGGTGGCCCTTATGAGTGGAAGAAGCGTGCAGATTGCGATTACTGCTGAGTCTTCGCTTTTGAAGGTGAAGTTGCAGGCACAAGATGCTCTGCAAGTTGGGAGGGGAGTCCTGCGGAATTTGCAGGGGCAAGTTCTGGACATGCGACAGGCAGTGGGCGAAGCTGGCTTGAAGCCTCGGGATACCGTGACCCTGCACCTCAGGCAGACCGCAGCAGTAGGCGGAGTGAACGATGCATTTGCGGCCATTATGGGCGATGGATGCGTGGTTACCTGGGGGAATTTAAGCCGGGGGGGTGACAGCAGCCTGGTACGAGAACAGCTCATTTATGTGGAGCATGTCCGTGCAGCAAGGTGGGCATTCGCTGCCATTCTGGAGGATGGGTCTGTGGTAACTTGGGGTGATCCGAATAGAGGTGGTGACAGCAGCGATGTGCAGCAACTCAAGAACGTGCAGCACATCCAGGCCACTTCACGTGCATTTGCTGCGCTTCTGGAAGATAAATCTGTCGTAGCCTGGGGGACCCCGAATATGGCGGTGACAGCAGTACTGTGCAACAGCAGCTCAAGAACGTGCAGCTCATTCAATTTACTTGCAGAGCATTTGCTGCTATTCTGTACGATGGATCGGTGGTCACTTGGGGAAGTGCGGATTTTGGTGGTGACAGCAGTGCTGTTCAGGAGCAACTCAGAAGCGTGCAGTGCATCCGAGCCAATGCTTATGCATTTGCTGCTTTGCTGGATGATGGATTCGTAGTCACCTGGGGTGATCCCGAAAACGGGGGTGACAGCAGCGCAGTGCAGGAGCAGCTAAAAGATGTGCAGCACATCCAAGCAAGTGTGGGCGCGTTTGCTGCTGTTTTGCGCAATGACGGATCCGTAGTCACATGGGGGCAGCCAGAATTTGGGGGTGACAGCAGCACTGTTCGGCATCAACTAACAAGAGTGCAGTGCGTCCAAGCGACTGCAATGGCATTTGCCGCTCTTCTGAGCGACGGATCTGTGGTCTCATGGGGGGTTCCACAGCTTGGCGGTGACAGCAGCGCCGTCCAGAAGCGGCTAAGGAGCGTGCAGGGCATCCAAGCTAATTTTTGGTCATTTGCTGCCATTCTGGACGACGGATCTGTGACCACATGGGGTCTTCCAGATCGTGGTGGTGACAGTAGCGCTGTCCAGGATGAGCTCCGAAATGTGCAGCACATCCAATCGACAGAAGAGGCATTCGCCGCCATTCTGGACGACGGATCCGTGGTCACTTGGGGACATCCCGAATACGGTGGCGACAGCAGCGCGGTCCAGGAACAGCTCAGGAACGTGCAGTGCATACATTCCACGAAGCGCGCATTCGCAGCAGTTTTGGACAATGGAGCCGTGGTCACATGGGGACCTCCAGAATATGGCGGCGACAGCAGCGTCGTCCGGCATCAACTCAGAAACTCGCAGCACATCCAGGCTGCTTATGGCCCATTTGCCGCAATTCCTGACTCTGGGTCTGCAATTGTCCAGCCTTCTCGTGTGTGAGCCCTCTGACAGAACCTGAGCTCCGGAAAATGAAGCTGGGTTGCTGCCGTAACCCAGCGAATAGCAAGTCCTATTGCTGCGGCACAAAAATCTTGCATGACTATTACCATAACCCCTAAGGGTCCAAGGACCCAAAGAATAGGGTTCTTCAATAGAATATTAATACTATTTGGGCTTAAAAACCCTATCATTTGGGTCCTTGGACCCGTTTAGGGAACATAAAAGGATTACTGTAGCCACTTGGGGTTTAGGGTTCGGGGGGATGCCTGGGCTGGTACTTTGGTACCTAAACCCTAACCCCTTGGGTAGGGATAATGGAAAAGAACATGGAAACCATAGGTCCCTTAAGAGGGATATTATAGGGTTATATTGGGGATATATTGGGATACTGGAAAAAGAAAATGGAAGCTACTATTTAGGGTTTAGGGATTTAGGGTTAGGTAGGGTTAAACCCTTGGGTAGCATACTTTGGGGTCTGAGAGAGTACTCAAGACCACTCACGAATGAACAGCAACAGACCATGACACATTGAGTTGACCCACAAATTGGTTTGCATGTAGCCCCCGTTGATTGGATGGTACGCCCTGACTTTCAACCGCAGCCAAGCCAAGGAGGAACTGCCTGTGTAGGGTTCAGGGGTTTGCATGACAGGGGGACCCAAAGAGGCATTTGGGTTTCGGGTATGGGGGACGGCTGGGCTTGGTACTTCGGGGCAAAGGAGCGCAACATCCCCAGAAGCACATGACAAGATGACTTGCAACGATCACTATATTCCTAACATAAACCCTAAGCCAGATTCAGCACTGTATAACTGCTGGGTTCCTCCTGGGGAGCTGGACGTTCAACCTTTATCTGAAGATTAGATCTCACAAGGACAACCCAGCCATGCCCAAAGTTATAAGACTGAACACCAGCCGCATGCACTATCTTAAATCTTTAGCCCTGGGGTTTTGAAAAGTTTTACCGTCACCCTTAAGTAGATAGAATATGGGAGACCGAATATGGGGTATGTGGGGAGGTTCTTATGATATTGCAAATTTTCATATTCCATTTACTTCAGGCAACTAATTACACCCCAAAGCCCGTAAACCCTACACCATCATTTTGCGTTTTGGGTCTTAGGCCCGCCGTGTTGGATCGGCATGCATGTAAGGTGCGCCTGAGAGACGAGAAGTTGCAAATTGCATTAAAACTTAGGCCGTGAAAAGCGCCAGACCCTCATGAAGTAGGGCATTTGTTATGGCTTTTCGTGATTGAATCTAGGGTTACTTGGGGTGTATTTGTGAGTGTCCAACACGTGAGACCGTTCAGAAACTATGTGTCACCGCTCTCCACACGATGCAAGCGGCGTGGAAGCTGTAGAAGGCTGAGCCTAAGCGTCCATGAACCCAATGACTGGGTACATGGGACTTTCGGATTCATGATGATTAAGTATCTGACTACATACTGGGTACTTGGAATTGTTGGTTGGTTTCTTACAAATAGCAGCGCCTTATGATGACCTCTATATAAGACTATGTAAGCATAATGTAGGAACATCCAACACCCCATTCACTACATTACATGCACGACCTAGTGGCATTTCTCAACCATAAGTTAAGCCCGAAATCGGTTGGGGTTTATAAGGACGTCCTGAGAAAGCCCTTACGCCTTAAGGCCCGACATCCTAAATCCTTCAATTCCCTCAACCCAACAGCCCTAAACCCTAAACCTCAAACCCTAAACCCTAAACCCTAAACCCTCAACCCAACAGCCTGAGCAGCATGGTCTTTTTGGGGCTTGACTCCTTCCTCCTTAAGGTTGCTACCCGACATCCCCAGCCCTAAACCCCTTAACCCCTAAACTCCTAAACCCCAGCCCTAAACCGACATCCCCAGCAGGGTTAAGGCTTAGGGCTTGGGGCCGAAGCTTCAGGCCTGGCGATTAGCGCTGAGGGTTTGGGATTTAATTCAGGCGAGGCTTTCTTTATATAACTAGATAGCCCTGTATATAGCAGTTTCCATTTCAGTTTCCATTTTCTTTTCCATTTGATTCTCCATTATAGTAGTTTCCATTTTGTTTTCCGTTATTCCAGAAGCTTGAAGGATCAGCAGTATCGAGTCACTATTGTCGGCCTGCAAGCCTTTATTGTCCAAGTATTATCTACACCCAAACTCCTAGTCTAATTCAAGGCGTCGGGGGTTTGTTTGGGGTTCACTCGGAAGCCTAAATCATAGCCCTACACCGCAAGCCTGAAACATCCTGAAGCCTTCCCCCATCTAAGGTATGGGCCTTTAATCCCTAAACCATAAACCCTAAACCCTAAGCCCTACACCATAATCCCTAAGACCTTGTAGGGCTTTACAAGGTCCATAATTAGGTACGCAGGACCCCGGGCTCAAGGGCTCATAGCTCCGACCTTCTTACCTCAACCCAAAACCTAACAGTCCCCCTTAAGTAGAATAGAAGATGGGGTATACGGGGACCTTATTCTAACTTACCCAAAGCCATATTCTATCTACTTAAGGGGGACGATAGCCCCCTATTTTGCCCATAACTCCACCCTTTGAGCCCCCACAAACCACAGTTCCCACAATCCTCCCTAAACCCTAAACCATATATAAGCCCCAACATAATCCCCCTATAATGCCTTATAGCCCACTTTTTGAGCCCCCCAAAACCAAAAGGATCATTGAGCGGGTGCTGGCCAAGATCTATGATCCCAAGCAAGGCAGGGCCCTGACGCATGCCCAAAGGCTCCATGTAGCTCTATGGTATATATTTGGGCCTTAAAGTAGGTTTATGGGAACCCCTTTGGGCCCTAAGTATATACTATATAACTACATGGAGCCTTTGGGATGGGGATGTTTACGGGTTGAGTTGTTAGGACTCGGGGTGTTTAGGGATTCAGGGTTTAGGGGTGTGGTGCTTTAGAGAACCCTAAACCCTAAACCCGAATAGGGATTTGTGGGTATGTGGAGGGAGGGGGGGGGCATGAGGGGTGTAGGGATTAGGGAGTTTAGGGGTTCAGATTTGGGGCTTTTAGGGCTTTAGGGGTTTAGTGTTTGGGGGTGCGGGGTTTAAGGGTTCAAGGTTTTAGGGGTTCAGCGGTTTAGGGGTTTAGGGTTTAGGGGCTTAAGAGAGTTTAGGGCTTTTTTGATTCGGGGCTTACGGTGTGTAGCAGTTGTTGGTGGAGACCCACTTATGGTGAGCGCAAGGGATGATCGTACTTATGGCCGGGTTCCTATAAATGAGTGTTGCACCACTACTACTTGGCTGGGATCTGCCGTAAGTTGTTGAAAAGTGTGTGGTAAAGGAGGGACCCTTGGGAATGCACGCCAACCCTAAACCTTAAACCCTACATCCTGAACCCTAGCCAAAAAGTAGCCCTACCTCTTCAGGGACAAGAATTTCTACCGTCTGCCAAAGAGACGCCGAAGTTATCATCAGGCAATATCCCAACTTTTGTCTCAGCATCTCAAACAACGAGGAAATCTTGAACGACTTAGGATGATAGAGCATTGTATTCATTCAGGTACAGGTCATAAAAAGTGGTACCAGATGTTCTCCGTCCACAGTCGTGCTTCGTAATGGCTAACCCTAAACCCTCAGAGTCCTAAGAGTGCCTCATAATACTTACCTAGAATGGAATTGCCTGTTGTTTCCAAAGAGGGATATACTTCCCTGACCATAGTCATAAGGCCTCCCCGCTAATAACGTAGATATGTACACAGGCATTATATATAGATATACCTATATGTATATAAGTTTCTACTCTTACATTGATTTGTTCTTATTCTCTTTTGCTCTTTTGTTGTCGCGTGCTTTTTTGGACGGGGAGGGGGGGGGGGGGGGGGTTCATGGCGAGGGGAAGGCGACACGTAAGTTGTGGTTTCCTTGAGGTTTGCGTAGGTCTAGACGGGGTGCCAAAGGTAGTTTTGCAAGTGTGTTGTCCATTTTAGGCTTCAAGCCCCTAAACCCTAAACAAACCCTAAGCCTTGGGTCATTCCCCCTCCCA
>CAJNIZ010013335.1:70970-105040 GCA_905231905.1 Symbiodinium pilosum
CCCTACGCCCTAAACCCTTAACCCTAAACCCTATGCCCTGACCATGCTCCCCTTTTCAAATCGTTGGGTTTCGTAGGTAGGGTTGCTTGGTTTAAGGGCCTATTCCTACCCGCGTCATGGGTTGAAACCTGAGGCCCCAAACCTTCAAGCCTAGCCAGGGGCTTCCAAGGGGCCTCACAACATGTTGCTGCTTGTGACCCAGTGTGCTTGTGTTCTTTGTGCGCGTGTTTTTCTCTAGGGTAGTTGGAGATCGAAGGTGCCCTGTTAGACGCATGCAGGACAAAACCTTTGCTGGTAGTACCTAGCCCCAAAACGATGGTTTCCCTTACATCTTCCCCTAACCCTCCCCCACATTCCCTACCCTAAACCCTAAACCCCTAAACCTTAACCCCTGAACCCCTAGACTCCCTTAACCCAGTAAGCCTTAAGCCAGGACTAAGAAGTACAAAGCCGGACATGCAATTGGCAAGGCTGCAGTGGATTTTAAGGGCTTGGGTTTATAGTCCCCCTTAAGTATATAGAATCTGGGGTATATGGGGATCTTCTTATAATATACCCAAAGCTAGGTTCTATCTACTTAAGAGGTACTATAGAGTTTAAGGGCTTGGGCTTTGGCTTTAGGAGCAGCGGTGTGGGGATGGGTCTGCTCAACATAGGCGTAGCCGGGATTTCGGGAATTAGACTTTTGTTATGGAAGATGTATGCCCCTGATGTAAGGGGGGGCTATAGACGATAAAAGCAGAAGAAAATCCTATACCCGCCTAGATCTCCAACTTGCTCATAGGTGGGCTCTAAACGGCTGGGTAGGCCCCTGGGATATTTACTATTTTCCCTAATGGCTTTAATAAGGGACCCTATATACCAATATTTTTCAAGGGGTTTTAGGGGCCAACCCAGAAGGTCTAGGGCGGAGTTTCTTTCCTAAACCCTCGCAGGGTTCAGGAAGCAAGTTGAGGACATTTACAGGCTGAAGTGACGCCCGAGAATAATATTTGGGAATACCTGGGCCCCCCTAAGCCCTAATGACCTAAGCCCTAAACTACGTAGATCAACAGGTTTGTTTGATCATGTTTGAGAGGTTTCAGGCCATTGGCTTACCTACTCTGAGGTCCAGGCAGGTAGGTTTTGTCAGAGTATTTCGTGGCTTTTAGTTGGGGTTCAGGTTTGTGTGTCAGGCTTTGGTGGGTCTGTGCCGTAGTTGTTGCCCTCTTGTGCAGGACAACATGTTTCGCAACCAGTTCATTTTCTGTGTTTGCTGGACTTTGAGATGTTAACTAAATCCCAGCCCCAACCTTAAACCCCAAACCTAAACCCCCAACCCGAACCCCTAGCCCTTCAAATGAAGTTCAGGAAAGTGACCTGTCAGGAGCACCTTCATACAGGCTACTCTGTCAGGAGCCTGATCTTGAACTTGCAGCTGCTTGCCAAGACTGGGTTGCTGTTAAGGAACTTAAATTAAGTTGCCATAATGGGTATATATAGTAAATAATAATGTTTCCCCAATATAGTAACTTAAATTAAGTTCCTTAACAGCAACCCAGAAGATGCGGGGCTGGCGATACCACTTGCGTCGGACAGCGATGCTTCTTGGAGCTACGGTGGTCGATGATTATATCAGCATTGATCCTGGACTTGCGGCTGGGTTTGGGATATTCCAATCCATCCTGCTCGAGATTTCTGAAGAGACCTTTCTGTTGAACGTTGGCTTGAAGTGAGCAGGTGCCTATGTCATTCCTCGCGGTAAGAGTCTTTAACTAGAGAAGCTGGCTAAGGGTTTACCTAAACACTCTAGTAGACGAGAATTGTGGTGCACAGTTGTGAGGACAGTGCATAAAGTTGATACTATACTCAACTGGATCTTTATGTAGGGGTTACCCTAAACCTTAAACCGGTCAGAGGAGAAAAGGTCCGGTTAAAAAGAGTTTAAACCACAGTCAACTGGATCTTCATGTAGAGGTTGCCCTAACCCTGAAATTGTAGGGGTTAGGATCAAGGGGACAAGGTTGGTTTCTGGGTGAGGTGAAGTTCGAGGCAGCGGCTCTAGCGGCATGTGGTTGTCGATTAAGGCCTAGAGGATTTAAGGTAAATCTACTACTATAATAGGGTATATATAGGGATTATCTAGGGACGGTGGAGAAGAAATCGGAAGCTGCTATGTTATAATAGGGGATATACCTAAACCCTCAACCCTGCACCCATAATTATAGTGGACATCTGTATGACGCACTTGCCCAGACATAGCGACCTTCAAATTCAGAGCCTAACATGCTGAACTACAGATGGTGGGATGGTCACAGGGTTGAGCATTTTAGGGTTTAGGGCTTAGGGTTTAGGGTTGGCCTGAACCCTGATCACGAAACCCAAGCTGCTAATCTAAACCTAAACCCCAAACTGCCCAACCCTAAACCTCAACTGCTATAAACCGTTAACATACGCGTGAAACTCCAAACACGCACCAACTATACCCTTTACCTACACTGCCCAAAACTAAACTCCAAACTCCACAAGTCTTTCGGAGTCCCGCCTTCTGGGGACCTTGGGAATTCAACCCTCCACCCAAAAACCAGTGAATTCAACCTTTGGATCCCCCCCTCCCTTCTCGAAACCTTAGGAAGTAAACTCTCGACCACCCGAGCGCTTTTTGACAGCAGGTTGGTGCAGCAGATATCCATCACAAGCGCGAGGACAAGTGATTAAGGTTCAGGGTCTGAAGTTCCCTAAACCCTTAACCCTAAAGGTCCTAAGGTTGGAGTTTCAGGCTCCGAAGTTTAGGGTTTAGGATGGGAAGATTTGCGATTAGGGCACGAAGTTTAGGCTTTGGCCTTAGTTTAGGGTTGGGGGTCTGAAGTTTAGGGTTTAGTGTTTAGGGCCTCTAGGGTTTAGGGCAGGTGGGGATTTGCCATCTACAATTCGCCACATTCTATAAACACTCCTTTTTGGAAATTCCCTGCCTAAGATGGCCCCTCAACCCTATAAGCCCTAAACCCTATAAACCCTAAACCCTATAAACCCTAAACCCTATAAACCCTTAACCCTGTAAACCTTAAACCATATAAACCCTAAACCCTACAAATCCTAAATCCTATAAACCCTAAACCCTAAACCCTAAACCCTATCCTGAGCCCTCAGTCTCTTGGATGGCTAGCCTTTTCACCTTGCGCATCTTCTCACAAGCCTTGAACCCAATGGGAGTATGTTCACAATCTGGGTAGGACCCTGGGATATGTAATATTTTCCCTAATGGCCTTAATAAGGGGCCCTATATATTAATATAATTTAAAGGGGTTTTAGGGGCCAACCCAGCAATTTAGGAGCTCCTGTAGGGTTTAAGGATATTGGCTTGATACTGGAGATTAAAATGAACAAGACGGTCGAAACTAACATCGAAACTGGGAGTCTGGAGTGGTATGTAGGGATACGGATATTCAGCGAAAGCTATGATCAAGTAATACAGTGATTTGTGGGACATGTCGAGATCGGAGTAGCTATTGGTTTGTACCCTTTGAGACTCTAAGGGTACATGGGGCTTTCACTGCGAGATACTGGGAGTATGCGAGTCCTTTCTAGGGATCGCACAAGGGACATTTACCGCTTCGGAGAATGGAAGCAAATGGATCTTGGAAGCTCCTTGGACTTCACTTCTGGGTCATGAGAGGAGACGGTCATCTTGAACCTACAAGAGATGGACTCAAACAGTTGATGGATATGTCTGCGACTGGATGCGTTCCTCATTGGCTCAGCGAGAAAATTCTCGCTGGAGCGGCTGGCGATGACATCTGAGATATCGACAGAAAAGGGAGCTCAGAGATTAGTGTGCCCTTTGAGCTTTCAGAAGGTTTGCACACATGCAAGTTTGATTTAACTTTTTGGTCCAGGGACTAGCCCAAAAATCTATCCGTGTATAACTAACCTCCCTCTATATATATACACACACAAATTTCCTTTTTTGGCCGCTACCGTAGCCCAAACCAACATATTTTGCTGGCCCAGGTAGGGCTTGAGCTATGGTACTCAAGGATTGGGGTTGGGATTTTGGCAACCTACAAGGGTACCCCTTTCCACCCATCCACCCCCAACCCTACACCCGAAACCCATGAACAACTCCAGGAGAGAAAGGACACCGACGGCAAAGCTGAGTTGGACATGGAGGACCCTTTAGGGTTTAGGGTTTAGGGGGGTAAGGGCTTTGGATTTAGGTTCTAGGATTGAGGGACTAGGGTGTAGGCTTTGTGGATCAAGGGTCAGGGTGTAGGGGTTAAATTAGGAAACTAGGGCTCATTTTGGCCATCAGGGCTTGCTGGGCCGTTGTGGAATATAGCTTGTCGTTCATATTCCTCTTAAACTTTTCAAGAAAGGTACATGACAAGCATATTCATGCTTCGTAGCCAATGTTCGGATTGGAGGATTTTCTGGGTGTAGACTTGAATGCAAGAGCTGGGACATGCCAGTTCATGTCCACCTCAAGGCCTCAGCTGTGAAACAGTGATGACAGTTGCAAAGTCCTGCCACAAACCATTGAGTACCGACCACTTACCACGACTACGACTGCTCATTGCGGAATTTCCATGCTACTTCTTGGTACTTGGAATTTGTAGTTTGAAACGTGCTATGATTATTGGGTGTTTTGACCCTGAGGGTAGTCTTCAAGTTTCGATGATAGCAAAGTATACTTGGGGCGACGCGGCATTTTGTCCAACAAGACTACTACATTAGATAGACCCCCCCCCACCCAGTAATAGTGACTATAAGGGATAATAAGGATTATATTAGGGTCCTACTGTATTCCTATTATACCACTATTACTGGGTGGGGGATCCACCTAAAGAATATTACCCCTAAGCCCTCAACCCTAACCTTAAACCCTAAACCCTAAAGAATACTACTAGACTACCAGGTTACTTAAGGTTTTGGCATTCCTTTTGCCTGAGGATGCATTTTATGGTCGATGAGTGATGCTTCGTGTCTAGCGATTTTTTCCAACCGCGAAGGCAGACGCGAGCCGAAACCTTACAGTCTACACTGAGGTTCTTACTGTGTAGACTCCACTACTGTATTCTTTCTGAGGGTGATGAAGCCATCTTCCGTCATCCCCTGTGCTTATAGTCAGTATCAAAAATTGATTATGAACCAGGACCCTCCTTGTACCCTCAATTGGGGATATATGGTCCCTAATAGTGGGTACTTAGGCCCTAATAGAGGGTAGGAGGAAGGTCTAGGAACACACTAGACTCCCAACTGCCAACCCTGAGCCCCAAACCCTAACCTTAACCCCCAGCCCGTCTAAACCCCTAAACCCCTAAACCCAAATGGAGGTTTCCCAAAACTAGGGGGACCTTCTTAGGGGTCCCCATAATAAGGATTATAGTATATTGGGGTCCATATGGGGGTCCCCTTATGGGGGGATCTACCAAATCCCTAACCTGAACCTTGGATATTGCCCCCCTCAGTAAACAGTTGGATCATAAGTTTAATATGGTTACATGTAGCCCTTAATAGGACCCCTAATATAGACTGTTACTGGGGGGGGGGGGCAGTACCCAACCTAAACCCTTAAACCCTGAACCCTTCATTGGAAGACAGGCCAGCCAGTTTTTTGTTTTTGTTTCAACAGGGGACCGTCTTATATACCCCAAAGGAGAATACATATACATATATATATATATGTATATACACATGGGTCTCTAGAAAGACAAGGATTATAACCCTGAACCCTAAACCTTTTAAATATGTATATATAGCTAAGAATCATAACTTGGTTTTGTTCTGTAAGGATTATATGGACATATCTTTGAGAAACTGCCGCAAGACTTCCAAGGATGTAGCCCGACACCCTGAACTTGGCCACCTTAACTGCACGAAACTCATACAGTTTAGGGCTTAGTAGGGTTTTGGTAGCTGTAAAGTGGTAGATGCATATGGAGATATGCAAAACTAGAAAAGCAGCACCGATAACTTCAGGACAAGAAGGTCATCCGATCGGCCGCTTGGATGCAATCTGTAACGTTGCCGTAGGGGTAACACTCGACAAGGGAGGGTGTTGCGGGACGCCAATTCGGGTTTACAAGCCATAAGCCATAGCGTCACTATTGAGGGCTACAATCAAGGGGCTGTTTAGGGTTTAGGCTCCCCGAATACATGAATCCACGGATGAAGCAAGATTTGGGTCAGAAATAGCCCCCCCGTGCTATGCCTGCCCCGCATGTTACAGTGCGGTTGATACCCAAAGCCCTTCACGACCTTCTGAGACCAGAGTGCCACAGTTCCTGAGGCATAAGGTACCGGAGGTCATGCAGCATGCTTCGTATCCACCAAAGCAGAGGGTGTCCTTTTTCTGACCGTTACAAGACTGATACGGTGATAACCCCCATAGACACCCAAGTGGCCATCTCATGTTCCACTGTCTTTTTCCACTTGATTCCCCTTTACTGCGGATAATATACGGAGTTCAGGGAACGGATTGGGTCTTGGCATGAGGGATCACAAGTTTGCAGAAGCTTGTATCTCTCCCCTGGATCGAGGTCATCTTTTCTGGTCTGGTGCAGGCAGGGGAAGTACAGGACAGAGGAATTGAGAAGCAAATGTGCTATAAGGGAGGTACCAGGAAAAGATCTTCCACAATCAGGTCAGCGATTTTTTGAGGATACGAATTCGAAGGCAAACTGAGGGCTTACACCGGGGGCAATAGGGAACCAATTCTCCATCAACCCCGCAGTGGTGGGGCGCGGCCGGGGCGGGATATGGGGGTGGACAAAGCTCAGCCGCAACAATACATTCCCTAAAAGTCCAAGGACCCGAAGAATAGGGTTTTAGGGTCCAAATACCATTAATGTTATAGTATTTGGGTCCCTTAAAGATTGGGTTTATCGCTGTATTTTGTGTCTTCTCACATAGGGGCCACTCGAAACAAGAACCATCAATGGTTGTTTGGGGACATAGAGGGCCCATCTTTCAAAAGCACCGTAAGCCCTGAACCCATAAGGATACCAAACGGCTGTTCAGAGCTTCGTGTTCAGGGATTTGTGTCGCCGAGGACATGCAAGCACCCTTCCTCGACATGCACGGACCTGAGTGAAAAAGGTGGTTGTCAATCTAGGTCCCATGTCCTGAATGATTACCCTCCTCACCCCACACTTCAAGGCCCAAGGAATATCTAAAGCAGAGCACACACGTGCCCCTTCATGATCTCCTTCACAGCCATATACTGCCCAAGTCTCTGTATTTCATGTTCACTTTACGTATAAGACAAGAGCACGGTTTGTGTCCTGGCTATTGTGGGATGCCCCCTAAACCCTAAGCCCCAAACCTAAACCCTAAACCCTAATCTAAGACCCCCAAATTCTGGAAATCTCATAAGCCATCATTCCTAAACCTTAAAACCTTGAATTGGGACCCACAAGGTTTTTTGCTAGAAGCCCTCCTCCACATGGTCCAAAGCATCTGAAGGCCTCCCAAATACCCGGAATACTTGCTTTCAAGCCCAAGAACAATGGGTATGTACCAGGACCCTCCTTGTACCCTAAATTCGGGATATATGGTCTTAAATAGTAGGTACTTAGGCCCTAATAGAGGGTAAGAGGAGGGTCCAGGTATGTGTGCTAATTTGGGTATATAGGCTAGTATAAGATTCCCAAGTTCCCAGGATAACAGGCATGCAAACCCGGCACAAGTGGTATGTGGGCTATGATGGGCTTAGAGCTTCCTACGGTACATACTAAGTATTACTTCTTCTGTGCGAAGGCCTTGAAACTCCACGCAGGTCTTTCTGTTTCTGCAATAGCCCATGCCTACACCCTAAACCCTAAACCTGCATTGCTACATTCCCTACTAGCCGCCGGTAAGTATAGTCAGATCAGGACAGCAATCTTTCAGAATCTCAAGGTTCAGGAATGAGGTGTGATGAGGGGTCTAGAGTCCATGGGCTCAAGATTGCGGATTGTATGCAGGCAACCCCAGAAACATTCATCCAGGAACACATATCTTTCATGATATTAACTTCCACCATATGATTGAGAGTATCTTCCTGCATGAAGGTGTATTGTTTTGGGCGCCCTATGGAGACTACTGTCCTCTTGCAGACACACTTTTATAGGGTTCCAGATGTGGGTATCCGCTCAAAAGAAGTGCTGAAGGCATTTCGAGGCGATTTGGATTAAATCCTAAAGCAGCTGAAGCCCCGCGCGCCCAGATTTGGACGAGGTCCGTGAACTTAAGTGATAGCTGCGATATGAAGTTCCATGTTGCCCTAAACCCTGAATCCTAAACCGTGAGATCTACAGGCTCCCCAATCAACTCTAAACGCCAAGTCCTACCTTGGAAACCTCAAATCCTAAAGCCTGAGCTTGCTCATTGTTTTAATGGGATGTAGGATTGGATCCCTACCGCCCGGTTCAGGGTGTAGGGTTTGAGGTTGTGGGATATAGCGGTGTCTGTGTTTATAACCCCCAATGACGTCGTATTGCAAAATTGTGGTACCCTTTCTGTTTCCCTTCCTTCCCTTTGTCCCCTAAAACCTTACAATCTAAGCCACTCACTTTAAATGGTAGCATCCTAAACCCTAAACCCCCAAACCCTAAACCCCTAAACCCTAAACCCATTTTGGATGTCATTCCTTCCTGTCCCTACACACAAACACTGTGTACCCAGGTCGTACCGAAAGGACTGGCGGTGAGCAGCGGGCACAGACCGCATTTGTGTATCTAAACGCGAGTAGTCCCAACTGCATATCTCTAAACTTCAAGGCCCTAAGCCCTGAAACACACGAGTATTAGAAAGAGAATGGAATGGATCATTGTTGGGTTTAGGGTGTAGGGTTGCATAGAACTGAAGACTTCTTGCACGTTTGCACTAAGGGCCATCGGCCCCAACTACCACATACTCTTAACAACCTGTGCAACGATTACTGCTATAGGTTCCCCAAACCCAAAACTCCTAAACACGGAATCCCTAACCAAAAGTACTAAACTATTGTATTCCTGAACCCTACCTAAACTCCTAAACCCCGAATCCCTAACCAAAAGTAGACTATTGTATACCTGAACCTTCGGGTGGTGGTAGGGTCCGGAAATTCAGAGGTTTAACTCCTAAACCCTAAACCCCTACTACCCCTCTACACTACCCCCTCAAGGCTGCCCCCTTCAGGTAGGGTTATTTGAGGATAACAAGAGCTCATGAAAGTCAGTCTTAGGGAGAAACCTAGGGGTGGTAATATAGGGGGGGGGGGGTAGTAGTGTAAGGTTAGAAGTATGGGCCTCTAATACGGGCCCTCAGGCCTTTTGGGTGGGTTTTAGGGACCCTTAAAGGTACATATAGGGTATATAGTAGGTATATAAGGATCCCAGGGTTAAGGGCCCATACTAGGTGCCCATGGTTTCAACCTTAGTAGTAGGGGACCTTTGAGTTTAAGCGGTTTAGATCGGACTTTGTTTGCAGGGTTCCAGGACTTTTGAGCCTAAGGTTTAGGTGTTCTGTCTCCTTGCTTTCTATTCTCCGACTTGCTTACTTGGAGGCCCAGAGGCCCATGGGACTTAGTAACTACTTGTAACTGGCTCATAAACCTACTTACAATCCCCCTAATTGAGCTTATAAAGGTGTCCCCAAGTATAAGTAGAGTTATAATCCCGGTTCTAAGTAGTTACTAAATCCCATGGGCTTCCAAGTAGAATACAGAACATGATGAGAAGAATATTTTGCAATCAGAAGCGGGGCCCGGCCTGAACTTGGTTACCCTCACCGTGCTTTGTGGTAAGAATACTGTCCCGTCGCTAGCACCCCTATACAAACTTATTGCCCATTTCGAAGATCATGTTCTTTTCCATTTCATGTTTCGCTTTTCCAAGTATTCAGGCCGCTCCATTTCTTCCTAGTTAGTCCCTTAACCCCATGAGCCCAAACCCTAAACCATTGCCCCAAACCCTTGACCTGCTGGTTTCGGGCCTGGGGGTCATTAGCTGTAAACGCATTAGCCCTACAAGGATGGTTGTCCGGATGCAAGGTTGGGAGGATCTCCAAAGTAGATCCCCCTTAAGGGTTCCTAGATATGGCCCAAGAACTGTATAGGGTGGCAAGTGGGGGGCTCTACTATCCAGATCCTCGCCCCTAAGCCCTAAACCCTAAACCCTAAAGGCCAGTGTTCTTGGTGCTGGTGCGGCAGCTGTTTGTGCAGTTTTCCTCAAGAGCTCAACTGACCCCAAAGGGGTTCCAGAGGTGTGCAGATAATGAGGCATGGTTTAGGGTTAAGGTTTAGGGTTTCGGGTCGGATGTTTTAAAAGGAGGCTAATGTATCATTATCACCCTAATATTACCCCAATATACTATCTTAGTTTCCATGTTCGTTTCCACTATCCCAATGTAACCCCTATGATGAAGTGGTTGTAGGTGCTGCAGTAAGTGAACCTTTGAACTAACGAGTTGATATTAAACGCACCAGAAACCTAAGGCCTACTATGGAAAGCTTTAGATGCTAGACAACAAGGAGTCACGGGGGTTTAGGGTTTAGGTTTTTGGTACATGTTGCAGTGCCCCCACTTCGTCCAGAAGGTGCTAGAGCTACTTACGGCTCCTATGCGGCCTAGAGTTGTGTGTGGCAATAGATCTACCTGATTGATCCCATAAACCCGAAACTGTGTTGCTGCTAGGTAACTCAATTCAAATTACCATAATGTAGTACATACTCGGATTCCCTTTTTTGGTAGCTTAATCTTTTAATGCTTCGCAGCAACCCAGCCAGTCCTAAACCTAATCCTGTCAACCCTAAATCCTCAACCTTCACCCCTTGACGTCATGACCCTTGAGCCCAAGCCCCATCAATCATTACTAATTGGAAGATGCGACACCTCCTTCCCTTTAAACCCTAATCCAACAACAATTTCTCAAAACAACTTATCCCCTAAACCTGAAACCCTATCCCCTTCACCCCAAACCCTGGCATTTCGCGGTGGAAAGATGGGGCAAGCAGCAAGCGATGGCTGCTGCGACAGTTCGAAGACCCCGCCAAAATTGCAGCCGGAAGCGGAGCAAATCACCCAGCTCTCCTTTCAGCCACAGGACAGGTTTAGGGTTTAGGGTTTAGGGTTTGAGGTTATTCATGGGACACATCGGGGATGTTAAGCCCCAAACCCTAAAAACTCTAAAGCCCTACATATACGTGTATATATATATATGTGTATATATACACACGTATATATATATATAAGTACAGACATATGGAGGGCAGTCCTAAGGGATTTTAAAGGGATATGTAAGGCTCAGGGTTTAGGATTTTGCTTTGAGGATAGAGGGTTTTGGGGGGTTCAAAGGGCAAGAGTTGGGCGCTCGCTGGTGGGGGTCCTTTGGATATAGTCCACCTTAAGTAGATGGAATATGGCTTTGGGTATATTAAAACAAGATCGTCATATACCCCATATTCTATCTACTTAAGGGGGACTACAGCTTCTAGCTTCTACCTAGACCTTCCTCCTACCCTCTATAAGGGCCTAAGTACCCACTATTAGGGACCATATATCCCCAATTATGGGTACAAGGAGGGTCCTGGTAGATGCTTCTCAAAGCATGTTGGTTCGAATCTTACCTCTTTATCTCCTCATGGCATAGGCTTCAATGACTTGCGGGTTGGAGTTGGGGCTTTAGGGCTGCTTACTTGAAGGGTCATGGAGACTTAGTAAGTGGGTTAATAATGGGGATGATTAGGGTTCCTATATGGTATATAGAGGTTAGTAGCCTACTTACTAAGTCCCTATGACCCCCCAAGTAGGGTCCAACAAGACTGAAGTTCCCTGAGGGTCCTGAAAGAGGATTGGAGGTTGGAGATATTCCCTAAACCCTAAACCCTAATGGTATCACGCTTGGCCTTTGAAAAATATTCTTCCAGATGACACTTCTACGGATGATGCGAATCTTCCCGAAATTCAAGCGCATCGCAACCTGTAAGAAATATTCCCAACACATCATAATATACCACCATTGGAGATTTTTTTATGTTCCGGGCTTCGAGTTTTCAAAATCCGCTTTCCTAGGTGGTTGAATTTTTGTCAGGCCCTCTACCTTCCGGTCAGACTCCTTTGTAAACCCTTTGAAAGCCGAAGCACACGGGGCTTAGGGTTATGTGAATTTAGGGTTCTGATCTAAAATTCAGATTTGGTTTAGAGTTCAGGGTTTAGGTTCCCCCCCTGTAAGTACCCCAAATGAGATCCTCATTTTTTCATCAGTCATGGATACCAAGGCCATTTTAGAGGGCACTGAGGGTTTTGGTACACACGCACATACACGCGTCCGTACCTTTGAATACAGAATCCCGTCCATGAAGCTCTAAACCCTGAACCCGTAAACTTCATCCCGGCGCCCTGAAACAGGCTGCCAGCGGACTAACCCCAACCAGGGGGCAAATAACCCCGTGAATGACCTTCTTACTAAGTCCCTGAGCCTTCAATCCCTAAACCCAATAACACCAAGTTCGATTCAGTTTCCATCTTCTTTCCCACATGATTCTCCATTTGTGGCGGGAATATCCGTTAGCCGTATATATCCCAACATAAGCTAACCTTGTTTACAACCTAATCCCTGAGCCCCCTGAACCCATACATCCCTACATCTCCCTATATGTGCCTACATATCCCTGTATATCTCCCATCCCTATACTATATGTCCCTGTAACTCCCTGAAATACAGGATCCAAAATCACCTCCTCACCAGCCTTTCAGTGATTGCCCTGTCTTTCCAGGACCCTCCTCCCAATGCCCACAAAGTGCCGGATGTTGCACCCGATCCAGGATCGGGGCCAAAGCGGTTTAGGGTTTGGGGTTTAGGGATTAGGGTTTAGGGTTAGGGTTCATAACCCTACCCTGAACCTTTAACCCCAAACCCCATCATAAATGTTCCTATATGAACCATAGTCTAAACTCCTTAAAGGGGGGTTATATAGGGGATTACATGGGGAACTACTATAGGGCCTATTAAGGGGGATACTAAGAGTTTAGATTATAGCTCATATAATCCCGAATATGAGGAAACCTTCGTGTACTTGCCGGGAATCCAATGGCCCATAGCACGGTTTAGGGTTCAGAGAGCGCCAAGGGTTCAGAGTTTACGGTTTGGCTTGCCATTGAGGTACTTTACGGCTCAAGTGTATGTCATGTAGGTATACGGACTCGTGGGGCTGCATGATTTTGCGCTTTCAGAAGTTGTGTTATTTTGCGCTGTGCCAGTGGAAAGTAGTTTGCGACACAAGGCGTGAAACTGACTACAAAAACCTTCACGGGACCGTGGCTGCCACCCTGATATAACCTGCACCATAGTGGGGATAACAAGTTAGTAAGCATGATACCAGACCCCAAACCATATTCCAATTAATGAGCTTCCGACTGGATACCCCGAAAAAAACTTGCGTTTTCGGAGCCCTACGCCTTGCCCCACGACCCCTGTCGATGTGTGTTTCCATTCGTTTCCCCGTTCAGGGTTTAGAGTGTGCGGTTTAGGGTGAGCTATGTAGAGCTCTTGGACCAAGTCGAGAAATCCTGAATCCCTAAACCCTATTGAAGTATATCAACCATGAACCCTAAACCTTACTCACGTAGATAACCCTGAGCCCTAGACCCTACCCAGGAACAGAAATCCTGAACCCTAAGCCCTCAACTCTACACCCTACTTAAGTAGATAAGCCCTGAGCCCTTAACCCCAACCCTACCCTATGGTTTAGGGTTTCGGGTTTAGGGTCAACCCTACCCCAAAACCGAACCCCCAAACCCTAAGTAGATAAACTCTGAACTTGAGACTTCACGCCTGATGCCACCCACGCACGATCCGCCCTCAGCGGTCTTGCTTTGAAGCTTGCAGGCACGTAGCAACTTAGGATTCTCAAGGGTTTGGGGCTTAGGGTTTGGGGTTTAGGGTTTAGGGTTTGGGGTGTGGGGTTTAGTGTTTGGGGTTTTTAGTTTAGCAGTTCAGGGTGCCAAGAGCCAAGGGGCAAGATTATGATATTGGGTGTTCCTTCTACGGCTTTCATGTGGCGTGTTCTGAGAAACTCCCACTTAAGAGATCTTGGAGTTGCAGATCAAGGTCTTTATGGGTTCAGGGTTTAGGGATTCAGGATCATGGTTTGGGGTAGGCCCTTGGAATATTCAATATTTTTCCCAATGGCTTTAATAGGGGACCCTACATATTAACATTATTCAAAGGGTTTTAGGGGCCAACCCAGGGGTTCAGGATCACGCAATTGGGTGCTGCCCCACCTAGCAACTGTCAGATGGTATTTCTGAAGCCCCAGAGCCCCCGAGACTCCCCAAACCCCAGGGGTTTACGGTATAGGGTTTAGGGTTTAGGGTCACACCCCTTTGTGTCACAGCCCTGTTAAGGTTATACCGGGGCTTTCAAGTCTTGGAACCTTCGAGTAAGGGCTGCCTAAAGTTTAGGAGGAACAAAAGTGGGCGGTAATTGTACCGGCACGGATTTACGTACCCCATCATCCAGCACTTCAGGCTTGAGCGTTTGGAATCTTGGGGGATCGGGGTTATTAGGGTTTATGGCCTTCGTGCTGTTGTTTCGGAATTAAACTAAGTTGTCATAATGTGGCATTCATAGTACAGACAAAAAAGCCCTTTAAAGGCTCAGGGGTTCAAACTCAAACGTTCGGGGTTACACTGTAGATCAGAATATTTTTCCCAAATGCTCCACCTTACTTTGTGGTTTCTTGATGGGTATATTGAAATGCCTAGGGTATAGTCGCGCTTTGCAGGGTTATGGGGATATATAGGGGTTCGGAAAGGACTCATGCTACAGGGGTTATAAATCCCAATTAAGGGATTTATAGCCCGATCTGTAACCTACTTACCCTAAACCCTAAACCCTAAACCCTCTGTCCCCGGAGCCCTTAATACCGTATATCCCTATCCTATAATCCCTTGCAAGACCCCCTAGAACCTACGTGGCATTTGGACCCCTACTAAGGGTTGACCGTTTAGGTATCTATAATAGGAGTGTAAGGGAATCTTAGAGGCTTAATGGTCTAAGGTCCAAGCTAAGTCCCAAGGAATTAATTTTAACCTACCCTAAGGGTCCAAGTACCCAATAATCATATACTTACCCAAAACCTGTACTATAATTACTATTACCCTAATCCCAAGTACGTAATTATTGGGTACTTGGACTGTCTGGGAAGTCAGCCTAAATCCCAAACCTGTCCGCAGCGGGGCTTCTGAGTTTGGAATGTCGACTGTTGGGACTCCAGCGCCCAGGGGGCCGTATGTACTCTGTGGTTGAATTTGGTGTTTGTTCTGTTTTTCTGGTGTGGGGTTTAGGGTTTAGGGTCTAGAGTGTGAGGTTTAGGGTTAATTAGTCCCCTAAACCAGAACCTTCAGCCTGCAAATAAGGATGACAAAGGACCTCACCAAGTCGGACCGACAATTCCTCCGGGGCGTCCCCATGCACCTCGGGTTTTGGATTTAGGGTTCCGCCGAAGGGCTTAGGGCGTCAAATTGGATTCTGGCTTAAGTTTAGGGTTCAGGGTTTAGGGATTTAGGCTTCAGGATGTCGGGTTGAGGAGTTAGGGGTTAGACTTTGAGATTTGGGTTTCATAGTTTGGGGCGCATAGGCGTGGTATTGATGTTTTTCTACGCGCGAATATCCTATCTTTGTATATGCCGTTGTTGACATACCTACTTCGTTCGAGTTTGGACACTAAACACCAAACCCTAATATGACGCGTGAGTCAGATTTTAGTTTTTATTGTTATTGCTATTCTTATTATTGCTATCACTGTTGCTTTTAGTATTATTATTATTGCTATTGCTATTTGAGGCCTTGAAACCAATTAAAGAGGGCTCCGCCTCAAAAAGATGATGAACTTTAAAGCCTCTCGCCCCAATCAGTATGACATCGTGACTAGAGAAGAAGCCTGCGCACGAAAACTTTAAGACCTACAGTCTCGACTGAAAATAATTTGTGACTGCTGCACAAATGCCCCAAAAGTGAGCTTTGCGAGAAGTGAGGAACCTTGACTTAGAGCCCCGCTTGAGGTAGGCGACCACAGCCTCCCCGTGCGTCCGGCACCTCCAACAGAATGGTTACAAGGGTAGATAAACGCTCCTCAAATCTGCATGTAGGGCGCTCTGGCGGGCCTCCAGCATGTGAGCCTCACAGAAACCCAACAATGAAAATTGTGTAGATGTCATTAGATTAGGTATATAGTGAACAACACGGGCAGGCTCCGGGTTTGTATTAAGGCCGCACCTCGTCCAAGGACACGACCGAAAGTCGGAATTGCTGCCCACCCCTGCACCAGGAAATTCCACTACATGTATTTCCCCAACAGTAGATCCTAAACCCTAAATCAACATGTTGTCTGCGCCTGTCTAACATGACCGCGTGGTAGTTGGACCGCGTTCCAGTCTTCAGACACACTAGCGAGCATTTTCTCAAAGGCGAAAGCATAGTACTACGCGACGCTTCTGTTGTAGGAGTTTCCTTATTGTTGGTTTTGGTCTGCATGCCCGAGTTGGGTACTTAGGACCCTTTGGGTATGGGGCTTAGCCCAAAGTCTCCGAACTCTAAACCCTAAACCCTAAACCCCTAAACCCCTAAACCCTAAACCCTTAACCACCCGAAGCCTCAAACCCTAAACCGTAGACCCTAAGCCCTGAGCCTTCAGCAGGCACCAGACCCTCTGGCGGGCCGGCCGTATGTGGAGGAGGCACTTGATTCATACCCTGCCCAATATTGTTCTGTATCATTAAGACCCTAAAAACCCTAAACCCTAAACCCTAAATAAAATGTGTAGAGTTTGGGGCTTGATCCCGTTGAAAGTCCCACCACCACTCGAATCAGAGGTTGGGCTTCAGGAGTTAGGGCCTCAGGGCGTAGGATTCAGGGTGCAGGATTTAGGGTTTAGGGGTTTAGGGTTTAGGGGTTTAGGGTTTAGGGTTCATGTGGGAATATTACCCGTAGAATGGAGAATCAAGAGGAAATAGCATGGAAAGTGAAATGGAAACTGGGGTTATATTGGGATATATGGGGATGAATCCCCTCCCCTGATTTCACACCATCCTGCAGTATTAGATATTCCCATTTTGCACTGCAATATGGGGTGTATTTAGTATTGAGGAGTTAGGGAGTTCAAATATTAGGGGAAGGTGATTAGGAATCAAAGGTAAGAAGGGAAGGGAACAAGAGTGAGAGGCTTACTTGTTTAGGGTTGTTGCTAAGGAGCCAACAATTGCTAGGCCATAATTGAACCCTAAACCCTAAACCCTAAACCCTAATCCCTAAACCCTAAACCCTAAACCCTAAACCCTAAACCCATAATGGAACCCTAAACCTGCTAGCAAGATGACTCGGGCTTGGAGAGTTTACTGTGGGATTAGTTAGGTAGACCCCCCAGTAATAGTGACTATAAAGGATAATGAGGATTCTATAAGGGTCCTCTCATATTCCTATGATACCACTATTACAGGGTGGGGTGTCCTCCTAAGGGATTAGGGTTTAGAGTTTAGGGTTGACCTGGGATGAAAGAATCAATGCTGGCATTCCACATTACAGTTGTAGCAGCTGTAATTGTCGCCGATCAACCCTAAGCCCTACACCCTAACACCGAGAGCCTAAACCCTGAATGCCTAAATCAACTAGACCCTAAACAACCTTAACCCCTGAACCCGAAACCCTAAACCCCAAACAACCTGAACCCGAAACCCTAAACCCTAAACAACCTTAACCCCTAAACCCTAAACCCCAAACAACCTGAACCCGAAACCCTACAGCCTGATCACCGGAAAGCGGAGGCGACCTGCGGCCTTGAGCCTCGACGAGCGATCAAAACTTCATTTCTGCTCCAGGCTTAGGGCCCAGGGATTTAGGGATCCAGGGCTCAGGGATTGAGGGTTTAGGGTTTAGGGTTTAGGGCTTAGGGTTTAGGGTTTAGGGTTTAGGAATTTGCAGGATTTTAGCATTTCAGGGTGGAGGGCTTTAGGGTTAATTAGGCTTTAGGGTTAACTATTCCAGGCCAGAGGCGTAAGACTTTGCAGGGTTTTGGGGTTTAGGGTTTCAGGCTTTAGCGCCTTAGGGTTTAGTTTGGGCTTGGTGGTGGGGTGTATGGTTCTATACTTGCCCCTTTGGCCATGCTGAGGCTTTCGGGCCATTACTTGACTTTTCAGATTGAGGTAACAATATGTAGGGTCGAAAGATGATCAGGTGGAGGGATGTCATAGCTTAGGTATGGGTTGAGGGTTTAGGGTTTAGGAGGGGTTTTAATTGGTTTGTAGGGCTTTCAGTTCAACAATGGCTTGTCGCAATCAGCTCTACATTACCTTTAGAAAGGCTGTATGACTTCGATCTTGACCCAGGATCCAGATTTCAAAGAAGTACTACCAGACGATGTGAAGTAGGACTGGTATTATGGCTTTTGGTGACTGTGTATAGGGTTCTTTAGCAATATTGGTGAGTGTATTTATTTGATGTCAATTTGGGTGACCATCAACTTGACACTCTGCCAGATATGTGCAAAGGATGAATCACAGTGGTAGATTTAGGAGAGCCATTTCTTGTGGGATGGACTATTTTTGTTGATGCCCTCATGATTGTGGGGGTGATGTAGCGGTTCTTTCTACACAAACTGGAAGTATGGCGGACAAGTCGGTCAGATGATATTCTGACCGTGCCATGAAGTACTCATAGTTACCATAGTTCCCCAAATATGGTGCGCCGGGGATTCTTGGACATTCCGGGCACGCTGGCATTCTCACCGTATTCTACCTCCGCTTCCAACTAATGTTGGACCTGCTTCAACCCCCAACACTGCGGGAGGCGGAAAAGCAGAAAGCGGCTCCATATTCAAGCCTCCACAGTTCTAAGGGCTCTCGGGCTTGATTTGATGATGAGGGTCTGGGAAGCAGGCTTTTCATCATTGGCCTGATCCTCCTAAGTGGGTCCCCTTGAGGGGTTGACGTTACTCAGTATGTCCCCCAAACTCCAAACCTCAAGCTTTGTACTCCAACTGCCCCTCCAGGCCAACCGAGGGGCTTGACAAGTTCTTGTCACATACCTGGCTGACATCGGGAAAGAGGCCGCTTCTTCTTGTTAGGTATCTTTTCAGGCTGGTTGCGTGTGTAAGTACATTCCCTATGTATTGTAAAGAAATTTCGAGGCTTCAAGAAGTCCCTAGCAAAAATTGAAGCCCTGGGCCCATATGTCCCAGACTACCATCTTGCTTGGCTGCCCCCAAGTATATACACATGATGGTTTCCACAAACAAGGGGGCAGCAACATGGCCCCAACATGCTAAATCTTTTACCGGAACCCATGAAAGGCTACCCCAAATTTTGGAAACCCGCAAGCGGTATAAACCATTCTATACTTCCAGTTTCCGTTTCATTTCCAATTTGATTTTCCGCAATTGGAGTTACATCCATGTACAGTCCCTATGTAACCCTATATAGAGGTGTCCGCCCTCTGCATTCACAGTCCCCCCCCCTTCCAATGGCATGGCCCCCATCTGGGGATTCAGCCGAATCTACAACGCCAGGAACCGTGGACTCTCCAAAAAAAACCTTAACCCTAAACCGTAAACCCTAAACCTTTCCAGACCCTCTGTTAAACCCTTAGAAACCCTCACCAAAGGACCCAGGCCACAGGGCCACAAGACCACGAGTGGTGGGGTGATAAGCTCCTGATAAATCTTCATAAAACTTTCCCTAAGGATCCAAATAGCCCAATGTACGTATTATTTGTAGACTTTAGGGCCCAATGTAGGTATTATTTGTATACTTGGATCCCTAGGGTTTGGTAAACATTTTAGGACCTCTCCAGAAAAGTCTTTAAGCATTTATAAGCCTTCTACAGCTATGAGCCCCCTGTAAACCTTCTATAAACTTCTATGAAAGCCTGATAAACAAACCCTGTAGAAGCCCTCTATCTCCAAAAGCCTTTTCTCGATGTTATATGCCCTTTATTAACGGTCTAGAAAGTTGTCAGAAAACCTCTTGACATTTCCACCGGTTTCCAGGGTTTTGCAAGGATTCAAAGACATGGGATCGGATACAAGTGGGAGACACCGTATGAGATACCTTCAAGGATATCTTCTTACTGGGTATGAATATTCTGAAACTGCCAAATGAAACCCTAGATTTTGAACCTTAGCCGCATTAAGTTAACGTTCAAACAACTCAAGCCATAACAGTGTCAAGCTTCCCCCCCCCAGAATTTAGCTTCTAGGGACAAGCCAGTCAAATCTAGAACAGTACAACCCTAGCAGGTGGTTTCCATAAACAGGTGGCCGCAATATAGACCCCAATATACTGTAGCCCTCTGTATAGGAACCCCCAAAATGGGACCTCTGAATGTTGTAAACCCCAAACCCTAAAATCCCAAAAAGACGCTTATGAATCCAAAACCCGTGTACATCCCAAGATACGCCTATGCCTTATATCCCCTTGAGTTGCTCTCCTAACCCTAAACCCCAAGGAAGTTTTTGTCACTGCTGGTTCGCAATGGCTGGCCGTGCATGTTGCAGGCATGCGGTCTAGAATCAGGGTTTAATCAGGGTTTAGAGTCTGGGGTTTAGAGTTTACGAATTAGGGTTCAGGGTTCAGGATTCAAGTGATTTTACCCCATAAATGCAGGAGAAACCGGAGGAAAAGAACTGAAATGGATGATGGGGAAAGTATATATAGGGATTCAGGATTCAAGAGTTAGGTAGGTTCCAGGCTTGAGGGCTTAGGGATTTTCTGGCGGGCAGTTTTCCCTATGTATGCCTCATGAAGGGCGGCTCTGCATTTTCCGCATATAAGCCTTATGTAAGGTTGAGGGTTTAGGGTTTAGGGTAAGTCCTGTGAAACGGTACGCGCCAGGTAGCTCCCCACCTGAAGATCTCCCTGTCTCAGGGATCAGCAAGAGTTTAGGGTTTCAGGTTTGCGCGAGTTGATGCAAGAAACCCTAAACCCAAAACCCTAAACCCTAAACCCTAAACCTTTCCTTTCGAGTAGCTGTGTCTGTACACATATGGGGTGTCCATTTGAGGAGACAATGAAGTAACATCCTACCACAAATCCTCCTCCCTGAAGGTCTCTGAAACTTGAACCATGAGTCCTAAAGCATACAAAACAGTATTTTTCAAGTTTTCGTTTAGTATAAGCCGAATACTGCTCTCCAAAGGCGTAACTGAAGCCAAAACCCTGCTAGAAAGTGCAACAAAAGGGGCCCACGTCTCCGCCTCTCCTAAACCCTAAACCCTGAACAAGGTTCTTTTGGGTGCATTTTTGGCTTTTTTTTCAGCCTATTGGGCCTGGGGGGGGGCGTAGAGGGGCGTCAAGTATAGGACCCTCTTGATATGTATTGATCTTGCATGACCGTGGTATACCAAGCTACCCAACAACTCCCAAGGTATATAGAATACCTAGGATCGAGCGCCAGGGCCCGTCCCAGAGTCCTTAAGCCCTAGCTGTAAGGCCCAATGGGTATGAGTTTATTTAAAGCCTCAGTGAATTGAACTTTATAAACAGATTAAACTCAATTAGAGAACCAGTGCGCCCAATTCTAACCCATTCAACCCTAAACCCTAAACCCTAAACCCCACGGTAGGCCTGGACCTTGACAATATTGATTTCCTTTCTGCTTTGCATCCTGGACGTCTTGCCTCTCACCTTTGAGACGGAGGGCTCAGCTATTGGGTTTGAAGGCAGGATGCGACCAAATTGGCTGCCTTTTTGGGTGGGCCCTTAGTATGGGCCCCTAACCCTGGGATCCTTATATACCTACTAGAAAACCCATATGTACACGTAAGGGCCCCCAGAATCCCCCTCAAGTTTAGGGTTGGGGCTTGCCGTTTCTCAAGCAGATCTCAGCAGTATCCTATTTGTCCTGAGGGTCCCTGAGTATCCGGGAGAATCCCCAGATCCCGTCTCAAGCGCTGAACCCCATGCCCTGGTGTTTCTAAGTTCTGAGTGAGGGAATGCATGTGGGCTTGCTATGCTTCGGACCCACTAAGACAGTAGCACCGACACTACACACATACCTATAGTGTGTGGTGCTGCCACTAAGGCCCCGACATTACTGCACTAAAAGGTCTGGGTAGCGAAGAGGGCTTTAGAGCTCAATATTTGAAACTCGCAGCTCACTGTTTAGGATGTTTACTTGCTGCCTATTATGAGGAAAGTCGAATGGATCCTGTAGTAGTCCCTGTCTCATCTCGTATATAAGGGCCTGTAACCCATTCCTTCATTCGCTACTCACCACTGTTCAGGCCTCAGGGCTTAGGCAGTAGGTTACACCCTATAACCAAACTGTGTGGCCACTTTCAGGATCAAGTTGAGCGCATCTGAAAGTTCCATTCCCTGGCCTGTGGAGTTTAGACCACAAACCACAAACTCCCAGATAGGTCCTTAACGAGTTACCCACAAATGTGCTTTAAGCTCAGCTGTATAAATCTGGTATGGGGTACCTGAAATACACCCCAACATAATGTCGGTAAGTATTTGGGCAGCTGTGGCATGTTTATTGCTGAGGCTTGTAGAACTACCAAGAGTATTTCCCTGCAGGCCTTATCTAGTAACAGCATTGCGGATCGCAACACCCCATTTGATTTTGTAAGCCCTTGCAAAGAACCCTTTCGAAGTTCAGTCTCAGTTTCATCTTGCGTATTTTTTCTAGAGCCCTAAACTTTAGTTTAAGTTTTGTCAGCCACTACCCTGAACTCTACATACCTTTCCATATGGGGGTTTCCCAAAATTAGGGGTACCCTTTTGGGGGTCCCTATAATGGGTCCCCTATTCGGGGAAACTTCCATATAAACCCTTTGCAGCGAGGCCTAGAACCAACATAACCCTAAACCCTAAACCTTGGGTCATTCCCCCTCCCAGTAACTGTCCTTAAAGGGGCCTTATTGAGGGGGTTCTTATAACTCCTATAACCCATTGTGGTAACAGTTACTGTAAGGGGGAGTGACCCAACCTAAACCCTATTACCACCCCTGGGCCCTGACCCTTCCCCCTTTTGAAGGGACCATCGTTATCGGGTGCTGGCTGTCGCTTTTCGGAATGGCTGCTTCCGTCGGTGGCCTGCTGATTTCTCCATACCTTTCTTGCGACTGGGCTCTTTTTTCTGCAAAGTTTCAGGTTTTTGGTTTTGGGTTTGGCGGTCAGTTTCTAGGGCTTGGGATTGTATGAATTGGCAGTATGTTTGGTGATCTGGCATCCCAAGTAAGAATAGCTCGCGTTGTTGCTACCTGCCTTCCTGCTGAACCATGATGTCACATGGTAGGGAGAGCCCAAGTCATCACCATGCATCACCATGCAGTGCTTGAGAGATTTTTTCCACGATGTAACACATAGTGCGAGTCTTTCTTGAAACACCTGCCTAGTGACGTTGAAGCGGATGCCAAAACCAGTATCAGGCAAGAAGGCAGAGATGTGCTTTCTGGATGTGGCATCTCGGTTCCCAAGGGTTTAGGGTTTAGGGTTTAGGGTTGTATCTGGAATCTGAGTGTTGTACAGTTTAGGCTGTAGGGCTTAAGGCTTCTTGGGTGGTGGCTAAGCGATTTGAATTAAGTTACCATACTACGGATGTATGTCCTCCCTCTAAGAAGTCTCAAATTGGCAACATAAGCCCGAAACCCTAAACTTTAAAGCAATCATCGGTGCGGCATCGAGCTTCCCAAGTTTCGAAAAATCTGAGTGTATTTGCAGGGCCACAGGGATTTAGTAAGTAGGTTCATAACCCCATACCCCACCTGGTAGCTCTAGTTATCCCCATTACAAAGCTGTTTACTCTGTCCCCCTGACCCTCCAAGTATTGTTGCGCACACTCTCGAAAATTGACATGGAACCTGGCGAAAGCCCCGTATACAGGCTACTGCCTTTGAAACGGAGTGCTATAGGGGGGTTCCATGTTATTTTGCGGTGGTATTGGAGTTTACCCTGCAACGCCAAGAAGCGTACCCTGCACGAAGCATGAAAGCCATAGAAGCCCTTTAAAAACACAGCAGTCTTTATACGCGCTTTTGGGACTGCGTGCTGTATAGTTTGCCGGTGTCTTGGCAGACTATAGCCTCCTCACATGAGTAGTATTTTCTTTAGGGATACTATGGTACCCAATTTAGAGCAAGATTATATCCTCCTTTTGGGTTATACTATTTGATTTAAGGAATATTATCTTACTAGGTTCAATCACAAAAAAACGCTACTCACATGAGCTCAGCTCATAGGGCAATTGCCCTGGCATAGCAAGGTAGCATCTCTCAATTATCCCCCTAACCCCCTAAACCTCTATTAATATTTCTTTCAGTTATCCCTATAACCGCAGTTGTCTGTGTTTTTGTTCGCAGCATTCTTTTTCATCTGATGTTCCACTACTTGGGCCGGAAGGTATGCATCAATCAGACAGATGAAGCCGTGATGCAGGAAGGCATCAACAACTTGGGAGCTTTTCTTGAGGCATCAGAAGAGTTACACGTACTTTGGGACACCCCCTTGTTTTCGCGGCTTTGGTGCGTATTTGAATTGGCCGCCTTCAGCAAGCTGAACCCCGCTGGGAAGATTACGATAGCTCCGATCTTTGTGGAGGGCGTGGCGTGCTGGCTCTTCTTTGGCATGCAACTGGGTTGCTGTTAAGGAACTTATAGTCCCCCTTAGGTAGATGGAATATGGCTTTGGGTATATTATAATAGGATCCCCATATACCCCACATTCTATCTACTTAAGGGGGACTATAATTCAAGTTACTATATCGGGGGAACCATATTAACTACTATATATATACATATCTATACCCGTTATGGTAATTTCATCTAAGTTCCTTAACAGCAACTCAGGCAATGCATCAGCTGGTTGGCGTTTCTGGTGCGAACGCGTCTTTCCAACCAAGGGTTCCTAGAATCGATGGTGGCAATTCTTGTGATCCTCATGGCTCCCTTGCTGCACTCGCTACGACGTGACCTCAGGCATGGGTGTGGTAACCTAATTTAAGTTGCTTAACCCAACATAGTAGGTTCCATTGTATTTTCAATTTGCCTATATAACCCCCATTATAGTAGTTTCCATCTTCTTTTCCATTATCCCTATATGACCCCAATATAGGTACGGAGAGGAGCTTATGAGAGTCTTGGCCACCTTTGATGTCAAAGATGTGAACTGCAGCAAGGATGCTGACAAGGCAAACATTCACGCAGCTGGGTCGCATTTTGGGACAATTATTGATTCCCCTTATTGCTTTTGTAAGGGCACCAAGTCATCAATAGATTTCGCGACCTCGAAAGTGACCCTGAACCCTCAACCCTCAACCCGAAAAACCACCCAGGCAGCCATCATTCGTTGGTATGGCAGCCTCGAGGCGTTTTCTGAGTTTGTCAGTGGCCCTTTCCGTCAGAAGGTGCGGGACCTCACCCGCACCCCTGGCCGAATGCCTCTTGAATGCATACAGGTTGGGGGTACGCTTTTGGGAGTCCAATTTTTAGGATTACTGTATCTTGGGGTCCATATTGACGTCCCCCTGTTTAGGGAAGTACCATGAGGCAAAAAAGGGTTGCCCAAAGGAAAACCCCTTTAATCTTCATAGGCGGCCCCGTACAATCCCTTTACGTCTTCAGTGTCCCTGGGGTGCCCCTCACTGAGAAATTCCAAGTTGCTGCAAACTCATGGGGTGTGTCCTAAATTGCTGTCAATACGGGGTCCNNACGGGGCCCTATATACATTTCCCCATTTTTGGAACAGTAATTTAGGGAAACTTCCACATGGTTGGCATGATTCCGACAACGACTGTAGCGCTGCTACTACGGTTTTCTTGTGTTCAGTGTTCATCGTTTTCATCCTGTGTCCATGGTGATGCTTGTAGCAATGACAGGAGCGGCATAGGCAGTAATGATAATTGTAATTAGTTTGGTTGACAGCCTAATGGAACCTCCACTGTGACGGTCTTGGATTCTGTGCCTGAGCGATCAATCCATTTGGGGAGCTCTGTTGTGGATTACGTATTGCGTCTACTTACGTTTAGTTTCTTGTTCAAAGCTCCAGACTCATCGCAGAGCACGTTATATCAGGAATCTCTTGGTGCACGTTTCTCGAGCCCTAAACAAAACCCTCACTCCTGTTGAAGGCCTATGGGCTACTTCTTTATAATATCGCTCCCCACGCACGCTTACGCCCTCGACGTGTTTGTCGGCTTGTGGAAGGCTGGCAGGTGTTGGCGCGGGTTTTTGGATTAGGGTGTTTACCCTAAACCCTCAACCTCTAAACCTAACGAGTTTAGTTTAGGGCTCTGGGCTTGCAAAGGTACTTAGCATAAACAAGAAAGAGGGACTGGATCCCTAGATATGGTTTAGGGTTTAACGCCTGTATGGTCACAAAGGGCACTCTGGGCCTCTCACCCAAAAGGTTCACGTAGCCATGCAATATATAACTGTCTCAGAGAAACTATATGGGAACTTTTCGGGACTTGTGCACATATTTGAAAACTACACGGACCCTTTGGTTCAGGGCTCAGGGCTTAATCAAGGATGCGGGTTTAGAGTTCCCTAAACCCTGAACCCTAAACCTTTGAGCTTCAGGCTGTAGGGCTCAGTCGGACTTAGGTGTTCATGCACTCGCGGCCTTCAGCAGCAGTAACTGGATACCCCAGTGGTACCCTTTCTCCCTTTCTATTTTGGGGTCTATGTATTAAAGCTGAATATTATGAAAAAGGGTACCCTGATTATTAGGGGTTACCGGGGAACCTAGGTAAGTTTCAGGCGGTGTAGCCAACACGGCCAGCTGATATCAAAGTGAATGGTCATAGTGATACTGAGAACTCAGGTTTGAAAAGCTTAGGGTTTAGGGTTTAGGGTTTAGGGGTGCTAAAGTTGTCCGTCCCCGTCTTGGGTGGTCCTTACATGTGTCGTACATACCTTTGGGATTGTACAAGGTGACAGGCTCGCGAATTTATCATTCCCTCAGCATTTCATTCCCTAAACTTTTCTGCCACAATCCTCTCTGCAACCTTGATTTCGTCTCGGAGTTCAGAGCCATGCGTCCCTATATATATGTATACACATACATCTGTATATCTGGTTTATGGGCCCAGGTTCTAAGCCGCAATGCAGGTTTCCTCAAACATATACATCGAGATGTCAGAGCTTGGGAACCTAGTACCCTAACCCTAAACCCGAAACTCTAAACTATTCAACAAATCGAGAAGTGTACAAAACAAAACCTTGAATAGTACCCCACCGGGTTGGTTTGCCAGCTTTAGGCGAGGGGGGAGTGGTGTAGGGTTTAGGATTTGGGGGGGGTGTAAGAAACATAGCCCTAAGCCTGGGGACAAAGAAACTAATCCCATTTAGGGTTCAGGGTTCAGAGTAAAAGCTAAACTTCGCCTTCCTGTTCAAATCCTAAGGCCCTAAGCCCTTTGAAAGCTGGTTCAGGAACCTGCCCTACGGGTCCAAGTGCCGAAGGATCGTCTGCTTTCACCAGACCTGTGCTACAAGAACCCTTCCCACATCTTCCCACAAACTCAAGTACGCTGCTGTGGAGCACCCTGAAACCCCAAGCCGTACGTATACTCCTACATGTCCTATACGGTAGTTTCCTAGAATACGAGACGCCAATACGGACACCAAAATGTTCTATAGCCCTCATGAGAGGAATCCCTGGAAGGTATCCCTATTTTTTGGAATCTTCCCGTACATCCCTCAACCCCTAAACCCTAGATAGTACTTTCCACCTTCTTTGCCATTATCCCTATATGACCCTGACATATATATGCATATATACACCCTATAATCCCAAAGGTATATAAACCCTATATTACCCCTATAATCTCTGTAGTTTCCATTTTCGTTTCCATTATCCCTATGTAGCCCCTATAAACCCCCTATATAACCCCATTATAGTGGTTTCCATCTTCATTTCCATTCTCCCTATATCGGCCCCTATATAGCCCCTATATAATCCCTACAGAACCCCCTATATAACCTTTAAGTTTGGGAAACCCTAAACCCTAAACCTGCACATACTGTTGACGGAGGAAACCTTGCACCACCTTAAGTCCCTAAAGTCCTGGGAATTACAATAGTTTAGGGGCTCTAAGTTGTGCAAGATTTCCTCCATCCACAGTATTGGGTACCCTTTCACTCTTTGGCGGCCGAAGGCTGGTGTATCTGTGGAAGCCCTCATGGCGTGGCTCTTGGGTCCTCATTTGATCTACTTCGTTTAGGGTTGAGGGTTTAGGGTTTCCTTTTAAAGGGGAATATCGGGGGGGTTATATAGGGGCTTTATTGGGAAAATGGAAAACAAAGTGGAAACTACGATTTAGGGTTGGAGGTTTAAGTTCCATAGATCCCTACACCCTAAAGCAATTCCTAAACCCGAATCCCTTCGAAAGGGGTTCAGGGTTTAGGGTATAGGTCTTGGAGGTCCATGCGGCTCAGTGGCTACTTCTAGCTGGGCTTTTGTCTTTGCATATAATCGCCCTGAATGGCCTTATAGGGTTTACCCCGCTAATAAGTAGGGGTATATCTCCAGTTAGAGTAATTAATGAACAAATTCCACAAGTCTACAATGTGGACAACGTTTATCATTAGGGGGTGGGGAGGCTGATTCTCGGGGGGAGGAGACTGCTTGGGTAAGTTCATGACCTGCACACTCTAACTAAAAGGGCGCTTAGGTTCTAGGTTCTTGTGGTTTCTAGTTCAGGGGTTTTGGAATCTAGTGGTTTAGGGTTTAGGATTTCATGGTCAATGTTTTTTTCTATGGTATTGGGATGTAGGGCCTAACCCTATCTCCCGAAAACTCTAGAAATCCCAAACCGTAGTTTCAATTTCATGTTCCAGTTGATTGTCCCTTGGATTTCCCATGAAAACTAGTCCGATTATGACGATATCACCCAACCTGGACCCAACTTGTCGTTCCAATGCTAAATGTTCACGATTTTTTCGGTGCATCCGGCCTTAACTTCAAAACCCTGGAACCCAACCCTAAAGTCAAAATGATGCGTAAAACATGGCCAGATGATTTTTCTGTCTGACGGAAAGTTTGGGGCTTAGGATGGATTAGGGTAGAAGTTTTTGGATAGGGAGGGGCGTAAGGACTATGTATGCGGTGAGGGGAACAGGATTCTGGGGTTCAGCGTCTAGCCTTTAGGGTTCAGAGAGAGACCCTAATCCCTAAAGCCTGAACCGGTTCAAGGTTCCTAGAGAGTCCGGGTTTGGTGTTTGTTGTTCAGGGTTTAGGGTTTTTCTAGGGTTCAGGGTTATGAAGTGCAAGCGTTTGTGTCTGAAGGTTCAGTGTTCACAGTTACATATTCAGGGTGTTGGGTCTTAAGCTTCAAACTTTGCGTATATTTTGAGTTTGGGTCATGGATTTCGGTGTCATCCTTGAACTCCAGTGCTCATCCCGGCTCAGATAAAGATACACTTTAGCAGGACCCCCCCACCCTGTCGTAGTGGTATAATGGGACACCAAGAGGACCCTAATACACTTATCATTATCCATTAGAGTCACTATTACTGGGCGGGGGGTCCACCTAAAAGATACACTTGTTGTGAATGAATCAGGTTCATTGGTGGGCAAATCGGTTTCGCCCTGCTCTGGTTCCCAGCAGTGTTGCTGGGTCGCCACCGAACAGAGTGATCAGAGCTAGGATTTATAGGGTTTGGGTTCAGGGTTTAAGAAACCCTAAACCCTAAACCCTACATTGTCAAGATAAACGGTCTCTCCTGCAAAGCCCCAAAATATATCAGGACTCTAACGGGCATCCCGAACAGGGAACCCCAAGAATATAGTAGGAATAGAATAGGAATATACATATCAGGGTTGGCTTTGGAGGGTTTTCCGTCAGAAATTGCCTGCAAAGAGGCTAAAGAAGTTCCTGTGGAGATTGAGGATCCCTACCACCCGAGAAGTTTTTGTCTTCCTTACGCCTTTACATCGGAAAGAGTCTGCAACACACAAATGGAATTTTGGATTCTGTTGTGTTTTTCAGAAAGCTCTTTGTTGTGTGGTTGCTTTCGTCCGCTGATTCTGAGAGAAGCCTAGGTGGGTTCGGGTACTTATATAGGGTCCGGGGACTTAGTAAGTAGATTATCTTGCAGGCAGTTATCAGAAGGCTAATCCAAGTGAGGGACGAATGACTCCATTCGTAGGCTATAGGGGTGGACGGAGTTTCTTTAATGCTTGAATTGGAGTACGGAGAGAAGACGATGCTTAGGAGAGAGGAGAGCTTCCATGTTGACAGGTTTAGGCCGGTTTAGGGTTTTGGCTGAACTCTAAACACTGAACCGGCCTATTAGGGTGCAGAATATGGCGGCTGGTTCAATTTGACTAACGGGCTTGTTTCACGATTTCTTTGCTACTGGAGTATATGGGGACAGGAAACAAATCTCTACTGTGCGGGATGGATTTTGTTATTGCGGCTGGCACTCAAGCGGCTGCAGACTCTCTCCCACTATCCCAGACAATGAACAGAGAATAGCCGACAAAAGCCGGCGATTTCTTTTAGCATCTGGGACCAAACAGAACACGATGACCTGCATTTTCCGCACACGCCCGGCAACATGGCCATAGCATAGGGGCCTAGATAATTGCCAATATTATTATGGTTCGAAAGAGCGCCTCAGATGAGCCTGATTTCCCTGCGCTACAACCCTTGTAAACCTCTAGATAGCCTCCCACTTTCCATGAAGCTTTTCTTCTCCATTTGATACTCCATTGTTAAAACCCAAAACCCATTTTGGTACATGGTAGTTTCCCAAAATAGGGAGACTCCAATATAGACCCCAATATACTATAATCCCTAATTTGGGAACCCCCAAAAGGGTAGCCCGAATTTGAAAAAAAAACCTAATCCCTAAACCCTAAACAGTAGTTTCCATTTTCTTTTCCGTTATCCCTACATAACCCCTATAATCCTCCTTTAACGGTACCCCTAAACCCTAAACCCCTAAACCCCTAAACCCTAAACCCTAAACCCTAAACCCAATGCTTTCAAGGCTCGTGATGGCGGTCTTTGCTTGTGAGCACTGGGCTCATAGGAGATCGAATTTCTGCAAGGATTGCTCCTTGGCCCTTTCATTGAGGTTTAGGGTTTCAGGGTTTAGGGTTTAGGGTCTAGGGTTTGATTGTTCCTTGGCCCTTTCATTGAGGTTTAGGGTCTAGGATTTAGGATTTAGGGTTTAGGATTCATTGTTCCTTGGCTCATTCATTGAGGTTTAGGCTTTAAGGTTTAGGGTTTTGGGGTTTAGGGTTTAATGTTCCTTGGCCCTTTCATTGAGGTTTAGGCTTTCGGGTTTAGGGTTTGGGGTTTAGGATTTATTGTTCCTTGGCCCTTTCATTGAGGTTTAGGCTTTGGGGTTTAGGGTTTGGGGTTTAGGGTTTAATGTTCCTTGGCCCTTTCATTGAGGTTTAGGGTTCAGGGTTTAGGGTTTAGGGTTTGGGGTTCAGGGTTTGGGGTTTAGGGTTTGAGGCAGAAGGGCGTGTGGTCAGGATGTAAAATTTAGAGTTTAGGGTCGGGACTTTCGAGCTCTCAAGACAGGACCTTACGTAAGCCTCTTGCGCCCCTTATAGAACTGCTCAGAACCTTATCTAGCCCCTATATGTCCCTTACGAGGCTGTTGCCCACATTCCTGGTCTGACAGTAGCGAGCGCTTATAGCTTGTGTTCAACGCTTGTATGATTTTATTTCCTGGTATTTATGGTTATAAATTACGCCTTATGATTTGGCATTCGGACCTTAATGACTTGGCGCTATGGCTTTTACTGTATTATTTGACATAGGACTTGGCGTTCTAGGGTATATAACCAGATGTTTCTTCTATAAATTCAGAATGACTTTGGCAAGGTCTTTAAATAAAGAAATATGATAACAACACATTGAAATTTCTTTTTCTTAGTTGAAATAGATAATATACATTATATATATGTGTATATCGGATATTTGTTTTCAATATCATTCATATCACATTTCTGCTTGGCCTCTTTCTGACTTGGAAGTCAAGTCAAACAATGGCTCTGTTTGGCATACTATGGATATGTGAGGACCAACTTTAGAACAGGGCTATCCTAGCCCCTAAGTAGCGTATGATTGCCGCCCTCCTTCCGATGTTTCATTGTCCAAAGAAGCCACCTTTGTCATGATTCCTGTGGGGATTACCAAAAAAGGTCTTGCGGGTCCTCTCAGAAAGAATGCCCTTAGACCCTAAACCTTAAATCTCTAAACCTCTAGACCTGAAGCCGTAAACCCTAAACCCTAAACACACACACCTCAGCCCTCGGAGGCGACCTGCGCTATACCCTAATAAGCTAGGGTTTAGGGTTTAGGGTTTAGGGCATAACCCTAAACCTCTTTAAAGCCTATCCATCGCTTTATGCCCTTGACATGGGTGCCTTCCCACCATCTACCTTCTATATACCCGAAAATGCCCCCTTATGATGGGACCTTATGGCCTAAACCCTCAACCCTAAGCCAGGTCTTCTGACCTTCGCGATCTGTGCTGTGGTCTGGAGTGCCTTTGGCTTCGGAGCCTTCGCGTCAAGCTTCGCGAGCTTAAGCAGTATCTTGGTGGTTCCTATGATGCAGAAAGGCTTTAGGGCTTAGGGCTCTTTGAAGGGGTTGTAGGGATGCGCGGGGCATGTGGGGTTAAGATTTTGGAGGGTCAGTAGAGAGGAGTAGTTTCCCAATAGATCCTTGAAATATGGGGCTTATGAGACGCTTACGGGCGTCTTTCTGTAGGGATCAGAGTCACATTTCTGGGTTATTGGCAGGGAATGAAGAAATGGGTTCAGAGGACTGGTTTCAACTAAAAAGCTTCGTATACGCTAGACGAAAAACTGGAAAAAGCAAGTACTGCCTGGGATTGCTTCGGAGAGTGCTACCTTTGCTATATGTGAGGGCGTTGGTTTAAACAAGTTTAAAGGGCCGTCACGTTTAGGTGTTAGGGTCTGATGAGGCATGGAGTATTGGCCTTGGTAGTGATATTGGCGCATACCGATAATAGCTCGCAAGTTCAAGGTGGTACCTAGACCCTCCACTGACGTTGAAGCCAAACTCTTCCCTATGATTCTGTTTTATTCGGCTATTCTCCAGAGAGACAAAAAATTAACCCTTAGGCATCCCAATCTAAACATAAAACCGTCACCCTGCCCTAAAACTAACACATGAAGACCCTACATAGCCCCATCTCTAAAAGGACACTCACTAGACACCAGTCTTCTTCACACGCCGGTTGCAGTTTTACGATAGCTCCCTAAACCCCAAACCCTAAACCCCTTAACCCTAAACCCCTAAACCCTAGACCCCTAAACCCTAAACCATATACCCAAACACCTGAGCTCATAGCACCTACATTCCAGGCTTTGCTGTGGACAGCCGTAGCAGCTCTTTTCGCCGGTTTCACTTGGTACTTCTGCTGGCTGCGGTAAATACCGCGCCAGGCCAAGAACGTGCGAAAAAGTGTGGCCCTCGGGTTTAGGGTTTAGGGTTTAGGACGCAGGCTCTTGCAGGGCGCGTTTGCACAAGCAATGCTTAAGGTCAATCTAGCAATCCAGCTGAAGGTTTTGGGCTATAGGCCAGTAGGCATTAAATCCCTACACCTGAAAATGTTGCTTTCGTTTGGAACAAGCCGAGCAAAAGAGCTATGAGGATCTTTTTGATTTCTGGATTCAGGGTCTCAGGATTCGCGAGATGTATCCCGATTCTTGCGGAATGGTTGAAGGGCTACTCTATATGAGGCCTCCAGGTCTAGGACAATGACTAGGGGTAGGGTTCGGGCAAGGGCGTGCCAGACCCATTAGGTAATTCAAAGAAAAAAGCATATCTCGCTCTCTCTCTCTCTCTGCCATGCCTCGACATGGCTTGCATACACAGTTCTCCAGAGCCTTTCCACTGCATCTTGGGAGTTGAAATTAGTCATTAGGTTGTCCCGCCGCTCAGTCTAGGCGTGATAGTTGTGACCAAAAGGGCAAAGGGTTTACGGCTTAGGCGCAGGGCTTACTTTATACTTATTGGTGCCGGTTCTTGTAAGAGATAGGGAAGGCCTTTTGTTGGCAACTGTCAGGGCTTGTGAGCAATTGTTTAACCTACTTTACTACAAAGGCAATCCAAACTCCCTCAATAGAGATGTCGGAAACCCTAAA